>CAUHTR010007344.1:1159-33657 GCA_959609185.1 Schmidtea polychroa
TAAATGATGTATTGTTTATCTTTTTTGTAGTTTTAACTCATTATTAATTAAATTAAACAAAATTTGTTAAAAAATATAGAAATAAAATTTTTGTGCAACATGGGATTTTTTATTTGCTAAAATTCCATGCCTCAAAGGGTTAATGAATTCTGCACGACAGCGTTTAATAAAATGGATAAAAATATGTTTTTATGGTTCTGCTGCAAATGAAAATTTAAAACAAAGCGAAAACATTGTAAATATCAGTGTCAAATATATTGAAAAATTGTACAATCTTACAAACAACAAATTTAAATTACTAAAAACTGAACCATGGTTTATGGATTTTGAAACAATTATTGAATCATTTAATATAATAAAATGTAGATTATGATTTATTATTTGAAGAAATTCCTAATCTGAAAGCTTTCTTTATGGGAAACCCAAAAGAAAATAGAAATAGACAAAAAAAACAAAAAAATATGATTACTAGGTCATCAGATTTTTGCTTTTATTCGTTTCATAAAATAATTGAATAAAAAGAGTTTTTTGTTACTGAATTACTTTTAAACTAAAAATTTTGTTGTATTTCTTGTGAGCATTTTCGTTTTTCTTACCTTCAAGATTTGATTAAGTACTCAATGCTGGATTTAAAATTGAAGAATTTAATTTTTCTTTATGATGATTGATATCATATATGGTGGTGATAATGATCTGATGAAAGAATTAACTTTGTAAGTTGAGTTCCTATGGAATTTGTGCAGATACTTACTGAATTTTATTAAATTTCCTTGTAGATTGATTTTTTGAACTTTGTATGTTGAATAAATTTTCACATTGAAAAGTAATTGATATATAAGATAATAATATATATGATTTATAAGAAAAATTAATATTCTTGTGTATGTCACTTAAGCATGTCACGCAAGTATAATAAAATCGGAAAGTGTGGAAATTATAATTGTTGTATATTCATGGTAAATTGTCTTCAAAAATGCTCCATTAAAAAATTGTAAAAAATATTGAATTGGGAAAAAATCGTAGTAAACTTTTAGCGTTCTAGAATCACAAATAAATAAATAAACAGAAAATGTTGGGAAATTATATTATATATTTCATTTGGAAGCAGCATTGATGGTTAAAAAATGCATATGAGTTGTTCATAAGTAAATACATATAAATTAATTAAATTTTTAATTATTTATTACGTTCATAATAATTAGTCTTTTGTTTGTTTAATTTAAAATAATTTTGTTTTTTAATTTTTTATCCAGTCTATTTATGTTATGTTATGAAATATTTTTATATTTTATTATAAATTATAATATATTAAGAAAATATCTACATCTAAATTTTTTAAGATTTATGAGGGCTAACATTTAGTTCATATTTCATCAATAAACGTCATTTCATGTACTTTTAAATTATTTATCAAAGGTCTTAATTGTATTTGAACATATTATTTTTAACATAGTATTAACTAAATAAACAAAACTCACACTACACGTCAGAACATTTTATTTATTATATCAACTAACATGCATTTTATTAGTATGTATTCTTTAATTTGCTATTTGCATAATATCATGGAAATAGGTAATGAAAATAATTTCATATCATTATAAAAATGCACAGGGAATGTACAAAAATACTAAAATAGTTTACCTATTAATTTTTAAAAAAATATCATAAGACTTGTTTATTATGTAGAAATAAAAATTTACATTTTCAATGATTAACCTTTATTTTATTGGGTAATTACTACTAAAAAATACTTTTCTTTCGTCACTACAATAATATAATGCAAATCAAGCATGTGCACATAAATTAAAATATCAAACGTTATATATATATATATATATATATATATATATATATATATATATATATATAAAAATCAATGTATAAAGAGTGTTAATAAATACAGTCGAATCCGCTTAATATCACGGGGTACGGCCGATATATATATATGTGATATAAACCGAATGTGCTATTAAGCGAATATTCGAGTGTATTATCTACGGTTTTTGTTCTACATCTTGGCGTGATAATAAGCGTATTGTGATATAAAACGATGTGCTATTAAGCGGATTGTACTGTAGTTCGTTATGCTATTATAAAGTCTAGACTATAAATGTCTATAAATGTAAAAAAATATCAAAAATAATTTATGTAATCAGCTTTGAATAATGCATTTTTTATTAATTATTATAAACAGATCTGTTGATTATACGAAAACAATACATTACATTAAGAATTATTTATTTTCAAATTTCATTTTATTAGGTAATTAATCTTAAATATATTTTTGGCATTACAGTAACACATTACCAATTAAACATTTCGCATTAATTAAAGTAATAAAAGTAACATTTATTATTTTTATAATTATAATTATAATAGTTTGTTTAACATGTTACAACCATGTGAATCACGCATAACTCACACCAATTTTTTTAAAAGATTTTAAATTTTTATCAATTTTTTTGTGATTATTATCCTAATTAGAACCCTAAGTATCTCATANGGCACAAACCAAATATAGATAGCTGTAGTTAATGGCGAGTATAAAATTATTCGTGCTATAACATATTAGACAAAACTGTTTACCATGCTAATATTGCATATTAAGTCAAAAGTTGCAATTTATATAGACTATTTGTAACAATTAATTTATATTTTATAACTAAATAGTTCTATTTCTTTCACAAATAAAAAATCATCAGCGATAGTGTGCACTAAAAGCTTTGAGAGCCAGCCACTTAAACAGCAAACAATGATTAAACTATTACATAAACATTTAATTGTTTATTTTATTATTTTGGATTTCAAACTCAATACAGGATTTTTATGCAGGTACAAATTTTATGTTAACTGAAAAATTCAGTAAATTGTGTTGAAGATATCTGAAAAATAAAAAAAAAATTACTTGAGGGAAAATCGTCATGATAAACGGGACGATCTATAGGAAAGCGTTGAAGAAGACTGAAGTAAAAAGAAGCAAGAGATGAAAAAGATAAATCAAACAAATGAAAGCAATCAAGAAATTAAAACAAAAGTCATCATTAATTAACAAGTACAATAGGGGAATAGGGATTTTCAAAATCCAAAAACAAAACAGGAGAAAATTTATATCTTGACAGTTTGTCATATATCAAAAGTTTAAGAAGAGTCGGCATAACAAAAAAGAGAAAAAGCAAGGCATATCTCGACATCTGTCAGAGATAAGGTAGGGACAGTGTGAAATGCGGGAAGGAGAAAAATGGAAAAACAAAATTATCTCAAGTGCTGTAAAAGGGAACTATAAAAGGGAAAAATACAGAAACCAGACAGAGTTAAAACGAGTTTAAAGGAGTGAGAAAAGGTAAATAAAAGGTAAATAAAAAAAAGGTAAATAAATAAAAAAAATAGCCTGGAGTTTAAAGGAGTGAGAAAAGGTAAATAAATAGTTCAGAAGTTATAGTCGAGAAATTTGAATTTGGATTAAAACTTAAAGTAGTTAAGATATTTGATTGGGAGGATAACGATAACGTTTGTAAACCTAATATAATGGTGGAAAAGAAGTGAATAATTGTGGTAAAAGCAATAGAGCAATCGAGTAACGTGTTCCTGTAATTAAATCGATCGACGATTAGTGATTAGTGTTATTGGCGAATTGTACACGGAGAACTATTCTTCACGTTGTGGCGCAATAAGCTCTGGATAATTGTCTACATTAGAGTTGATTGGCTGTAATGCAACTTGTACTATCTATTTTGATTATTAATAAAGGTTATCTTGTTCGAAATCGTTAATTTGTTAATTGATAAAACACGCTTGGAGTCAGAGATGTGAGTGTGAATTTATAACTCATCACCTATCCAATAAACTCAACAATTGCAAATTCATGAATATTTTATGATTATTAATTTTAAAAATGTTGATATTGATATAATATTAAAGAGATAATCTAAAATATATTGAAATTAAGATAGTGAAATATAGAGTTTCAAATACCATGTTTTTATGGTTGATTTTTAAATTATTAAATCTTATTTTAACCCAATAAAGATCAATGTTCCAATTTCGGAACATGCCTTTTTTGTTGAATAAAATTTGCGATCGAAATAATTTCACTTTTTTCAGTACTAACGTTTGATTTCAGAATCAATGCAAATAGCTTATAAAAATAATTAAATTTCATCAATAAAGTATGCTACAAATAGGAAGACAAAAAGTTATATTTAGAACACTAAAAATTGCATTACTTTTTTATATCTTTGAATTTGAACCTTCTGAAATTATTAATTCATTATAGAATTATTTGCTTGTTATAGCAGAAGCCGTTCATATAATATGAGCATTTAAATGTGAATTATAAATAATCTGTACGTCAATTCATACAATGAACAATGTAAGAAATTATGATACCAATTAATACGAGTGAAGTATAAAATTTTAAATCATATGTAACAAACTAGCACTAATAGATGTGAATTTTTGTGTACGTTTATATTTATTGAAAGTTGAATCATTTCATTCTATAAATCAATCATTTGCGTATGGTTTTCAACAATAAAAGTTGTAAAAATATTTAACACAACTTTTCTTAGAAATATTTTCTGTAAATAAATATTAAAAAAGATTTACGTGTAATTTATAATCAAATTGGGGCGGGCGGAAGGGCGGACGTTCAAGTCGTCATGCCGTTTTTGTCGAAAACGGCTTAATGTATGTTGATAATCGACAAGAGTAAAAGAACGAGATAAAATCAAGTTCAAAATTTAACATGAAAGTGTGAAATTATTTTTTTTGAATTAAAAGTACATAAAGTAACAATAAAGAAAATATGCCATTGATTTACATTTTTCCACAATACAAATATTTTTGCTAGGATTATAATGGATTCTGTTTATGAAATTGGTGAAGTATATTTTGATTCCGAATTTAGTATGATTAAGAATATGGTGTGAACGAAGATTCTGGCGAAGAATCTTCATAATTAGTTTTGGCTAAGAAATTTGGAGAAATTCAAAATTTTGTCCTAAAGAATTCATGATAATACTGAATTGAATGCCTATAATATACTCGATTAATTTGATCATTTTTTCAATGATTCGTTACTAAATTTGAATGGAAAACCACATTAATCAAAAAGTAATCCATTGCAAGTTACAAATTTCTCTAAAATAAGTGTCTTTCTTTCAGTATTTTTGTTGATGAGAGCTGTACGAAAACTATATCTGAAAGACTGTTGATTTGAATAATTGTATTGGCAATGACACCATACTCAAAAAGACATGTCCCCTCATTCAAAACTTGAAAACAGTATTTGAAGATTCAATGACTTGATCACAAATAGATTTAATTTTAAAATATTTGTTTTGAAATTGATTGATAATACTGGATTTTATAATATATAGGGTGCGCCAAAAAGATTTCGGCCTACCTCAGTTAGAAATGGACTTTTTTAATCTTTTGTCATCGTTTTATAGATGATTTATTGACTGTGGCGGATAATATATTATTGATTTTTACCTTTTATTTTAAATGTAACACATAATTATGTCAATGCAAATGGAAGTTGTAGATAAAGTGGAGTATTGAAGTCCTTTCGGTTTTACCTTCGTGGTCAATGCCACTAGTAAGTTATTGAAAATTTGAAACGAACATATCGAGATAAATGTCCCTCAAAGACTACAATTAAAGTTTGGATTGTAGAATTTAAGAGGGAACGCTAAAGAGTGAATTTTGAAGAAAGAAAATGGCGTCCCATGTAATAAATCCCAATAATAAAGAAAAATTGAAAGATCGTCGACTAACGACCAGACATCTGACGAGTGACCTACGTGTCTTTAAAGGCTCAGTGGGAAATTAGTTACAGTACCTCAATTTCCAACAAGTCGTCTCACGCTTCGCCTCAAGGTTCCTTAGTTTAGAAATTTTCTCATAACCTTTCCATTTATCATCCGTAAGGAACTAGATTTTTACAGAATCTTATCACTGTTGATGAGACACCTTTAAGTCTTCGTGTTCTGAATCGATACGCTAGTCGTTGGATTGGCGAAGACCTGAAGAAGGCAAAGTTTGAAAGTTTTTTTGGATCTTTCTCAATTTAAAGTTTTATATATACATTCCATGAAACCAATTGTAGTAACGATAATGAATGACCGTCACAGTTGCATTGATAATACAAGTTCCAATCACTGATAACCTAAGCGTTAGTCAACGTTTTTATAACGTTTCAACAAATCAAATTTTGTTTGACACATTTGCTTATGACAACCATATATTTATTTTCCAACCACAAAAATATTTATTTCATAAGAGCATAATGATTTTAAATTTAAATATAACTTTTTGGCTCAATTCAGGATTATGTTGAATCAGCATAAATTATTGGTCCCTGTCAAAAGGAAATTTTCGATTTATTTTTGTAATTTCAAAAAAATCCCACGTTACATAAATGAGCATTAGTTTCTTTCAATTGGTTTTTAGAAAATTTATGAAGTCCAAAAATAAAAAGAAACCAAAATAAAATCAAAGATAACAAATTAAGAAATAAATTAATCTAAAATACTAAGAATTTTATAAATACCTTCCCATTTCGAAAAAAATTGTATTTAAAATAGAAAATAGTAGAAAGTATAAATTTAATATCTAAAAATTAAATCTATATTACAACTTTATTTAAAATCTTAAAATAATAATATAAATTAGTTAATAAGATGTAAATAAGTTAATTTTGAAACACTATTAAAATAAAAAAAATTACCAGGAGCGAATCGAACAGGAAGCCATGCAGCTACCGGCATAATGGCATGATGATATACATGCAACACAGAAACTAATGCAAATTTCTTTCTCGCAATGAAAAACATTGTGTCCATTAGTTCAATAATTTTGCTTAAGAAAAACAACCAGAACGTCCCCATGAGAGCCAAACTATCATCATTTGTTTCTGAATTGACTGTCCAGCAGAAGATTGTCATTCCATTTTTGTATCCATAAATAAGGAAAGCCAAGCACATATATGCTGACAAAATAACCATAGCCATATTATATAGCACCAATATTGGTGAAATATTAAATTCCAACTTCTTTTGCATCCATTTTGAAAAGTATTTCACTAGTAACAAATAGAAAATGGAAATTGAGACCGTTTGCCACCAATATTTCACTAGAAACCAATTTTCTGTTCTTGGATCACGATTCAATTTAAAAGAACTACAAATGTTAATAATATAATTCCACATTTACACTTCAATTATCACTCTTAAATCACAATCACAAAAGTGAATAGAAAATAAATTGCGAAAAGTATAATTACCAATCGACCAATCAAAATGAACTATCAGTGTTCGTCATTTATGTAGTGAGTGACACATCATGCACTAAATAGGAATTTCAGTATTGAGATGTTTTCATTCATTGTTTTAATTTATATTTTCACTTTCTATTAATTGCTTTATTGTAACATAATCAGGGCCGTCCTAATCGCATGGCGCAAGAATTTTTGGGCGCCAATTTTTATTGGCAATATATGTTTTTTGTCGTTATTAGTTATTTAGTTATTAGTTTTATAAAAATTCATTTTTCATTTTATTAGTTTTCATGTATTTTTAAATTAAAACCATTTCTTAAAATATTTAACTGATTTTTATATTCAAACTTTGCCTGACACCTGTAGAGACACGAAACTAATTTGCATAAAATTTTTTTTGAAAACGATATTGAAAGTCATCATAAAAATATTTGCTCCAGCAGTCAATGTTCCCACGAAACCATGGGCACTTGATCTGGCGATTGTACTGAAATTGTTGATGAACTCGCGTTAGGGTATGTAGATTCCAGTATCTTACGATGTGAAAGTATTGGAATCTTTATCCGGAATAACTTTGTTCATTAACTCCTTTTGACAATCGAAAATGGATGGGTCAGTCAGGCTCTCGTAACGAACTTTATCATGATAATCACTAGAATCGCGAATTAATATTCAAAGGAAAATTTATTTGGTTGAATAGGTGTTGATAATCAAGCTAATTAACAGAGATATCACAGCTAGGAAAACAAAGGTTTCGGCTTCTTGAATGTTTAGCATATTTTTTATTGATTTTGAGGAGAGTTGACGTTAAAGATGTCCAATGATGAATGAATTTTTTTTATATCGTTTTCGATTGAAAAGAATATTTAAACATTAATTTTAATTTATTTAATTATAATTATTTTAATTTTAATTTAATAATATATTTTAAGTTAAATTATTGAGTTGATGTTTTTATTAATAATGAAGTCAAGGGTACTACATCACCCCGCTCCCGTTTGCTAATCGGTGAGGTGCCCTTTATTTTTAGTAGCCCACGGGTGCCGAATTTCTCAATACGGCCATGAACATAATTCTAGAAAAATTTAATTTTAATTGGTCTTAAGATCAATTAATTTAAATTAAATCATTAAATAATAGTTTTAAATAAACAATTTTAACCTAAAATGAAATTTGTTCCGAAAACGTCTTGAGAATTTATCTGTTAAAAATATTTTAAATTAAAACAAAATTAATTCAATATAAAATTTCCAGAATATTTGACAAATTCAGTTATTACTGGTTAACTGACACATTAACCATAAATAACTTCGGAATTTTGTTTGAAATATTCTATATACAAAACCTACACACTTCATAATTACCATTTAAAAATCAATAAAAATTTCTAGTTATCAATTTCAGAAAAATTAAATATAAAATATTTTGAGATTTATTTCAAAAGTTAATTTTTAAGTCCATCTACTGTCATTTATCAAATTTAGCAATTTAAAACCGTATTAAACTAAAGTTTATTCAATGATTCCAGTAAGCGACAGAAGAGTTCTTTGGTCGTTTCGTGCTCAACGTGTTTTTGTTCGTGGATTCATCTTACTTCTAATGAAGCTGTTCTCGCTTGAGCAGATGGTTGTGTCACCGCTGGCTCACATACCCTCTCCCCCGTGGTAAAAAAAAAATCTCCAAAGTCAAATTTTAAATAAAGACATGACTCATCCGATTAGTCATATGATCTTGAATGAGTCATCTTATGAGTCATCAATAAATTATTATTTTTTAAAATATTATTAATTGAGCCAGCGATGTCATACCGTTTGGCACCCCATAAGATAATGTTCCCGCCAACGCATTTCATTGAACGATGTCTCATTTTGAAGCCCACTGCAAGACCTAATGAGCTATAAAAATCTTAAGTATCATTATTATCTTTAAAGATATTATTAATTTTCCAAGACCATGTTTCAAGGTCATATTATTATTTTCAAAGTTATGTTATTATTATTTTTCAAATTATTATTATTATTATTATTATATATACTCCTAGTCTATCTGACAAAATATACATTAATTATTATTCAAAAATCTAGAAATAACATACAAAATAGCAACACCTGTTGAAAGTTTAATAAAGTTTTTAAATCTTCTTTTATGCTGGTCGATTTCCTTGGCATTTCGGGAGAGTTGGTTCAATGTACCCCATTCGCCATTGGCTTCCATGGAGTAAACTTGGACTTGATTATCTAAAAAAATGAATATTATTAAAATAGATTATAAAAGTATTACTTTTTGAGACCACTGATAATAATGTTCTGAGTCCCATGAACGTTTTTCAATAATAATTTTCATATAAGTGAACCCTACAATTATTCGGGTCCGCTTCATTTCGTCATCGAATATACAATTGAAGATTCTATTGAAGTAGAACTTCTTCGTCTCCAGACACTCCATATCCAGCATGTTGTGGTAATCAATATGATAGCCGTCACTTTCTTGGGGGCACACCCTCGTCCTCGGCCTCTTCCAGCGGGGTTCCCGTAGATTCTGCCCGGAGCTGGGCCTCGATCCGCTCCAGGTTATGCTGAGTAACTTCTACCTCCATCTGTGCTCGGTCTCGGGCCTCCATCAACGTGTTATTGTAGGGTTCCGTCTTAACCCATGCGGGGGCATCGAGTTCGGGTCCACTTTGGATCACCAAGCCGTAGTTATCCAAATCCCGACCCCGGTTCCATTCGTGTATCCTATACTAGATATATCTGGTCCGGAGTCGGGTGAGTAGCTGCCTGTCGGCTTCTTCATCCATATAATCGTTTGATTGAGAGATTCCTCTCTGGAAAAGCATGATTAAAAACAATAACAAGCTTATTCTGTCTTTAAATTCTCAAGTTCGTACGTAGAATTGTCTTCGTTCGTCTAGGTCGCAGAGGAAAGGGTAGGTCGATTAAAGCTTTTTTTCTTTGGCAACGATTTTGTTGGCTTCCATATTCAACTATTCTAACCCTCACCCTAATGGCAATAATATCAATAATCATAATAATAATAATATTAATAACGATAATAATAATAGATGTAAATTTATATTATCATAACATTACCACATATGGTGGGGGGGGGGGGTCATAAAGATTTAAGACATTATATTTTTAAGTGAACTATAATTTAACCCTATATGAGCATGATATAATTCAGTATACCTAAGTAATAATTATTGGTTACCTGTTTTGAGGGGGTTAAAAATATAAGCTATCTTTTTAGAAGTAATGTAAGTTGGATATATTTGAAAACAAATTAAATTAGTACTTTCGGGTAATCATTAATAACTATATGATCTGAGGGGGTCATTTATAAAATTTTCAAGTTATATTTTTAAATATAATAAAAGTTATGTTTGAGCTAATTTTCTTGCAATACTTCTTGCATTTGTGAGATTTTATTTAATTTCAATGTTTTTATTTTTTGTTGTTTTTCTCTTAATTAATATGGTTTATTTGGTGTTTTTATCTTTATATTTAGCTAAACTTATTGCTAGGTATGCGTGCTGTGTACCAACACATTTTAGTCACAAAATAAAGTTTTGGGTCTAGAAATCAGTTCTAGCCCAACATTATATATTCTTGACAAACCAAAATGGGGAAAGCATCCAGGAAAAGAATATCCCAAAGATTGGAGAATTTAGAAAACAGCTATGACCTATCATTTGAATATATACAAAATATAAAATTTAAATGGAATCATATTGAAGTTTTCAATAACTCAATTGTTGAAAATAAAAAGAATATGAAAATTATTGATAAGAAACATGATCATAAATGTTAAAATCTGGTCATTTCATTTTAATGATTAATGAGTTTATTGGAGTCCTCAAACTTTTCTTCAATATTTATTCTTGGATTAAGCTCAACTAGCCCACGACTAGATCGACTTCCAAGAACGAAAGCGCTGGCACCAAAGTTGTCTCTGGCTTAAATTCATGGTTTCTGTACTGTAGTTTTGGCATATTTTTTCAATCGTCGATGTTGCAGTATTTCCTCGGTGTACTCCCGTTTTTGCTGTTTTGACACTTCGATCATCAATTCATTTTTTTCTCTACTTTTAATTGAAATATGAAATGTATCTCTAGTAAATGATTACTAAAGAGATATTAGCAATACTATAAACACATATGATCAATAAATCAATTATTACATAAATATTGATCATTACTTTTCAAACATACGAAAAAACACATTCCATATAGCATGATCAGATATCTGAGTAAATAAATTTTAGTTCTTACTTCTTTTAAAGAAGTTCTTTAACAATAATTATTTATTCATGCAGGTACCAGATGAATTTATAGAATAAAAACATAATTTTATTTATAAAATATTTTTTAAATTAAAATTAATTTTATTTTGATAATCTTTTAATGCTATAGCAAAATAATTAATTTTTTATTTGTTTTAGTTCAAGGTCGAATTTCAGCGAGAAGTTAGTAAAAATGAAAATATGCAGTAAATTTAATTTAGATGTCAACAAAATAAAATATTAACTTTTTTCTAATCCATTTTAATGCATTTTTAACTTATTTCATCATTTAAAATTTTTAGTTTGTAAATGATATTTTTCAATATAGTTTTCTCTATTCAGCCTTTTAATTGAGAAATATTAAAGAATATATTTTTATTTTTTAAAATTATTTATGGTCCAATAGTCCGATTTTAATTTCAAAGTCTAAATTGAACTCACTTATTTATAGTGAAGAGTTCAATGAGGTTGTTAATTTTTCGTATTTTTCCTTGTTATTTGTGTCCTTTATAAATAATATCGAACATTGAAAATTCGATTATATATATTTTTAATGAATTTTATTCAATGTAGATTTAAAATATTTTACATTTAGATAATGGCTTCTTTCAAGTCAATAAAAGATGTTTATGAAATATTCAATTTAATCGGTGATCAAAGGACTGAAAATTGGTTATTAGTAAGGGATTGGTGGCCAACCATATGCATATCAATACTATATTTGATTTGTGTTAAATTATTTTCTCAGTGGATGCGAAACCGACCGGCTTTCAATTTGAAACATTTAATGATATTTTATAATATTGCGATGGTTACTTTGTCAATTTATTTATTTTCTACTTTTTTTTATTATGGTTTAAAAACCGGATTGAATTTTTCATGTTGGACCGTTAGTCATCAAGTGAATGAAAATACGATGGGATTGGCCAACACATTCTGGTGGTTTTATTTCAGTAAAATAATTGAGTTACTTGACACTATGTTTTTCATTTTGAGAAAACGATATACGCTTGTGACGGTTTTGCATGTTTATCATCATGCGATAATGCCTACAGTTACGTGGCTTGGAATTAAATTTGCGCCTGGTTAGTTTTTTATAATTTGTTTTAATTATTGCGATTTTTTTCATTTGTTCATATTAATAGTTATGAGTAATTTTTTAATGAAATATTTTAATATTCATTTTACCAAGGTAAATTTTCACCCTTTATTTCATTCATTTAATTTGTTTTTTTTGACATTTTATTTTGAAATTTGACATCTTTAATGTGGGATTTATTAAATGTACTTGGATAGGGATATTTGGCTATTTGATTTCCGTTTTGAAAATGAATAACTTTTTAAATCGAGAGTATGACGGCAGTAGTGGTTTTGTTTCACTGAATTTTCTTGTTAGAAATAATTAAAAGTCTTCAAGCAATGTTCAGAGATTTTCATTGGATTGCTCTTTTGATGATGTGAGCAATCTCAGTGCCTATTTTACACAAAACTTTGGAGTCATTGCATAATTACGTCACGCCAAAAATGACCATTTTTGGGAGCTTGCTGTAGCAGCAATAATTGTTAGTCATCGTAGTCTAGTAACAGTATCAGCATCACTGTAGCATAGTAGCAGAGGAAGATTGTTGCAATAATAATTATGGCCCATAAAATACAACTAGCGTGACGTCACATTCAGCTCAACTCATCCACCACCCACGTCACGTTTTCAAGGAAAATCGAGCGTGACGTAATTACGCATTGACCCATTATCATAAAGAATTTCTCATCAAAAATTTACCGCGGAGGTTTTTTTTGAACTGCCTATAATTTCATTTAACGCATTTTAACTCGTCGACTATTCTATATTATATCGTGCATTTGTTCAACGATTTCGCGCTTTTTGAATGTTGAAGTTGATCAACTTCAAGGTAGCTCTTACATTCGCACAAAATTTTTAATTGTGGAAAACGAAGGAGATAGACTGTTATAACCTTTAAATGAATTTAATTTCCCGTCAAATTTATAATTAAATGATAAGGAGTATGTATTACAGAAAACACTACTACTTCATACTGCTGTTTCTTGATAGAATGATAGAATTTTACATGAATCTTTATGACAGATTAACAAACTTGTAGGAGAGATTTAAAAAAAAACTTTTAAAAACAACCCTCCAAAACTTTAATTAATTCTTATTATAATTACAGTAATCATGTTGCATTGGAATTTTGTAGTAAAAGATTGAATTGAAATCTGAATTATAATTTAATTTCCATTTAAATTATTTTTGTTCTTAATCAAATTGAAATGATATATTTTGATATTTGTAAGAATGAAGTAGAGCTGAGATATAGCAACAAAAAACGTGATTAAGCTAGATTAACGGAGTAATATCAGCTGCATTAGCGACAACAGTATATTCTCACTTTATTTGAACCATTAAAAGCAAATGTCAAATTATTGCCGCTGCGTCATTTAAATAAGCAAATCTTTATTTAAGTAGTCACAAAGAACAATCTTGATTTGTAATTAAATTTGTAATTTGATGAATTGTTTCAAGTCAATTTTGATTTTTTGCAAGTACAATCAAATATGTCGTAAAAAATTTTATCATTCATATTATCAAATAATGGTGACAATTTCCAGTAAATATCTATTAAGGTGTAGCTAAGAATGTGGATTTGGGGTTCTACTTTCACATATAAGGACAAAACCCCACGATAGAAATGAATAAACTGAAATGATGACTTTTAGATACAGTATGGGAACGTTGAAAAACAAGCAATAAAACTCAAAAGTTCGTTGAAAAGTTTTTCTATGATACATTTTGGAAAATTTAACTAGTTTTCATTAAATTAATTGCCTGATAAAATAATTCCAGCTCAAAATTAGAAGTAGGAAATGTTGTAGTCGATATATGCATCCATCCCTTAAATGCATTCTGTTGAATATCTGCAACAATTTATTTAAGCGCTTATAACTCAGTATATATGCAAGGAATATATATGCAAGTATATAAAGGAACTCTAAGTCTTGCATAAGTTTAACAAAACACCGAGTCATTGATTTTTCAAATTATTCTAATAGATGTCTCCGAATTTTAATAAATAATCATAATAATTTTCAAAGTTTTCCCACAAATCTGCTATATGCAGACAATTTTTGTGTCATATTTACGTGACATTTTTGTAGTAAAAAAAATATACCCAAGCACAATTAAGTTAATATTGTGTTCATTTATTCGACAGTGTACATATTTCTCTGTTTATAGTAGATTGAATATGGAAATTATATATATATATATATATATATATATGGTAGCACGTCAATTGCGCGGACGTCAATTGCGCGGACGCCAATTGCGCGGGTCCAACTGCGCGGACGTCAATTGCGCGGGCGTCAATTGCGCGGGGTAGTTAATTACATTCCCTTGTTTCCAAATTTTGTTATTTATATTTATTTCATTATTTTTCGTCACAAATAACCAAAAATCACACTTGCAAAATCAAGTGGCGGTAATACTTAAGTTTTGGGGGGGCTGAATTCAATTTAAGTATTACCTTAACATATATACTCCGAGTTTATCCGACAAAATATTTTGTCCCCCTATGGGTAATGCTCACAAGGGTACTGCTCATGCTCAACAACCCTTATTCCAAAAAAATATTCCAAAACCATGTCATCTGCGCGGACGTCAATTGCGCGGGTCCAACTACGCGGATAGTAAACTGATGAGGTGGTTAATTACATTTTTACCTTGTTTCCAAATTTTGTTATTTATATTTATATGGTATTTATTTCATTATTTTTCGTCACAAATAACCAAAAATCACACTTTTGCAAAATCAAGTGGGTTATATATTACCTATTTCGTCAATTGCGAAAAAACACTCGCATTATATACCCGCCTTGACAGTTGCAGCTCGATGGCTAGGCAGGCCTGACGGCCTAAATTGAGGCCTCATAGCAACTGTAAGCCCATTTAATAATTTATTTAATAATAATTAATTGACGGCCGCGCAATTGACTACCCGCGCAATTGCCTACCGCGCAGTTGGACCCGCGCAATTGGCGTCCGCGCAATTGACGTCCGCGCAATTGACGTGCTACCATATATATATATATAAACTTATAAAATTACTCATTTCTAATAATGAATTATATACAGTAGGACCCAGTTTAACGCGGTGGATATATTCCATCAAAGTAGAGCGTAATGCGAAACAGCGCTAAACGAGGCTATCTTAACATTTAAATAATGGGGTTTAGGAAAGTTGGATAGAAAATTTGTTAGGTATTAAATTTAAAAATTATGATTGTTTTTATAAAAATAAAACCAAACATTTATTTATTACAAAAATAAATAACAATATAAACGAATATATTATAAAAACAATTAAATTTTTAGTCAGTCAGATCATTCAGTCTATTCTTTGTTCCCAACTTTCTGCGTTTTTGTCAAGAAGGCATCTAATATAGTTTGCGTTTTCTTTTTGCGTTCTGTTAGAAGTTGTTGATAAGTGGATAAAGCATCTATAACACCCCGTCTTGCTTGTGAACTCTTCTCAAAATTTGGATAATTTTCAACAAATTGGTTCATAATTTCAGTTATAGTCGTCAAACTCCATTTTACAAACGCCATCGAAAGTTCTTTTTATTTTTAACAGACGGGCAGAAATGTTCAATGAACCAATCCCGGAAAATGTTCATAGTTATCCAAGATTTTTTATTAGACTCCAAAATTACAGGTAAAGTTGATTTAAATATGCCTTTCATCGCTCTTGGGTTTTGGAGTGGTAAACTAGTATTGGGTATAATTTGAAATCTCCGCTTGCGTTAACACCCAGTAGGAGTGTTAAGCGATCTTTTGCAGCTTTAAATCCTGGGTCTCGTTTTTCACGGGATAGAAATGTTCGTTTTGGCATTCTATTCCAAAACAGACCTGTTTCATCAACATTAAAAACCAATCCTGGAGGATAGTTTCCTTGTTCAATTATTATTTTTAATGTCGCTGGGAATTCAGCCGTCGCTTTCGTATCACCACTTGCTGCTTCTCCTGTAATCTTTATGTTGGAACATTATTTCGATGTTTAAATCTATTAAACCATCCTTTACTAGCAACGAAAGTTTCACTTATGTCACTTGCTTCAGCCTGAATGTAATTAAAAATCCCCGTAGTTCTGTGAGCAATTTCGAGGAATACCCGGGTTGGAATAAAAGAGCGCTAAACCGAAACAGCGCTAAACGAAACAGCGTTAAGCGGGGTTTTACTGTACTTCATTTTTCATAATTATTTTATAAATATGTGATTTCAAAGGGTCTATAGTTGAAAATAACTTATGTCTGTTATAGAATGAATTTAGACATAATTTTACGAATTGTTTCATGTTTTATAATTGTAGATATTTTTAATTCGAGATACAAAACTACAAAATATCGAAGTATTTTCATGCATTTAAAACTATTATTATTAACATATGGTTTAACCAAATTAAATAAATCATTTAGTTTACCAAATACAATTTCTTACAAGTATTTTAATCGTTATTTATATTGCATTGTACAAGAAGAAAACACATTCAGAATGCCATTGGTGACATCACATTTTTAGTACGACAAGATCATTTAGATTTTATGTAGGGGTTTTTATCATATATAGTGTTATTTTATATATGTTACAATTCAGAGAATGACCAAATTCAAATTTATATTTTGTTTATCCGAATCAATATATTTATCAACAATTGTGCTCTAAAAATAATGTAAATTTATGTATATAAAATAATGATGTACAGCAGATAAAAATTGCTTAGGCCCTAGATAGTTTCTGATTTAGTTTATAAATAAGCATTTAAGCAATATACATTGAAACAAAACATATATTTTTATCTAGAGATATGAATTATTAATAATATATTATGATAATAAATAAATTATTATTAATATATTATGACAATTTTTATATGAATTCGTTAAATTATTTTTATAGATTATACCATTTACAGTTTTTATTACTATTTGGCTTCCATCCATGTGTAATAAATTATAATATTTCATTTTGGATCTTATTTTTCATATTTGTTTTATTTTCATGATGATAGATCAAAAATTAATTTTTCTTTTGTATCACAAAATATTGATAATGAAAGTAAATACTTCAATGATTTAGTCACAAAACAAATCGCTGTAAAAATATTTTTTGGAAATTTCTCTACATTTAATTATTATCCCTATAACATTCTCTAATGAAAAATATTTTAAATTCAACGCTGAAACTCTAAAAAAAACTAATTACAGGATTAGCTTATTATTTGAATTTCGTTTTCTCAAATGAATCACCCTGGTGATTTTCTTTGAAAAAAGAGCTAGACAATTAGTTGTAAAATATATTCAGTTCGCCTAGAAATAAAATTAATATGGTAAGACTTTCAATACATTCTTTACAAAAATTACATATTTTAAAGAATGCGACAATTCTATTGATTTTATATTTGGGCCTTGATTTGCATAAATTCATGGAAAGAATTGGTTCACAATGCAAATTTTTTATCCAAATTTAAATTTCTCTGTGTAGCATTCTTTTAGTTTTATTAGATCTTTCATAAAATTTTTTTTTAAATGTCATAAAAGATTGCATGTTTCAAATCATAAATTTTATTAGCATTTACTATAATTTAATCTTAATTTTTTTGGAACAGTATGAAATTTTCAGTCCTGTTTACTCTACTTCGACAACACAATAATTTTTTGAAAAACTTCTTGCTACAATGATCAAGACATTTATTGCTTGACACAATTTACAATTTTCATTAGCATTCTTTTTCCTAGGAATAGTAGTGGCATTAAAACTAAAATTTGTAATTTAATATTAGACTGGACATTATTTTTGGGTAGACAGCAAACTTTATTAATTTCTATTTCTATTAATTTTTATTAAAAGAAAACTTTCTATGTCCGCATTTGTTGGTTGAATCATAATTTAGTATACATAATAAAAATTAAAAAATTATGAATGAAATCAACTGTGTAATTGTAGAAATTTATTGCACAACCGTTAGCTTTCAGATAGCCATTCATACGTTTTGGCAAATAGTCATTAAATTCAGGACAGCAACAATTGTAACAATTTCATGTTTAAGACTTTATGAAAACATTCTATTCTTTAACCCCTAAATATCCTCTACTTTTTTATAGTTCATCGTTGCAATATTACGTAAATGTATGATTATATTAGATTGTTTAAGGAAATCAGTATTTTATTCTCTTATTTTTATTTAGGAGGTTTTGCGACCATCACATTTATGCTCAATTCTTTCGTGCATATTTTCATGTATATTTATTATGCTCTCTCTGCAGCCGGTCCGAATTACAGAAAGTATCTCTTCTGGAAGCAGTATATGACTCGCCTCCAAATCATGCAGTTCATTTTCATTATTGTACATTCGATATACTTTTTACAAATAGATTGCAAATATCCAAAAGTCCTGGCAATAACCATATTAGCTAATAGTGTGATATTTTTTATATTGTTTTCTAATTTTTACAAGTCGTCTTATAAATCTCCACAAAACATGATGAAAGGGGAATAAGTGGCTTTTGAACATATTTTTATATATATTTAGTTGAATGAAGGACTTTTATTAAAATTTCGAGTTATTCCTAGAACTATTTGTGATTATAGGTTTATTTTCCCGGGAAATTTGTGTAACTGTAATAAATATATGTTTGATATATTTGTTTTTATTTATGAAGTTAATGTGTTTTATTACCAGAATATTTTTGAAAAATTTCTGTTGATAACAATGATTATTGGTTGTATATAATGTTGAAAGATGCAAGCGTATTAATTAATAAATAATAATTAAGACACGTTTCAAACGATTCAAGAATCCCCAAGCGCTTGGGGCTCATTTGTCCATGAGTTATGACACTAAATGAATATACAATAAACAAAGAGAAATAAATATAAAGCAGGACATAAAAACACAAAAGTTTAATAATCGATCTCGCCCCTTTCAATTTCTTTAATGTAGTCATTTCTTGTAAAGTTTTCAAATTTTAAGAGGATATCAAAGAGATGGTCTGAGAATTATTCTTGTACCGTACAAGAACTATTTCTCACGAGTTTTCAAGCGCTGCAAAGGAAAGTTGGAAAGGTGTTAAATGAGTGACAGTTAGCAAAAGGTGAACTCCTTGGTAGATGGATTAAAGCATACTGGGTCATTCCCCTGCTGAGGAAAAAATTATTACGCTAAAGAATTTTGTTTAATATTTTTACGTAGGTAACTAGTATCTAAAGACGCTGGTGTTTGGATAATAACTGTGGTTAGCTAACTTATTTATCGTCGAAATTGTTGTAAAAATAAAATCAATTTCTTTAATTTTAACCACCCGTCACCCGCTGCCCAAATATGTTAAGTTTTTAATTTTTTCAATTATCCGAAAATATTTCTGCACCATTAGAAATAACGTCTCTAATTTCACCATCTTTCTCAAACTGTATAAGAATGGCGAATTGTATTTTTACTGACACCATCCCTTCCATTTCCGCAATCAATTTATCTGTAATTCTAGTAGTTAGAGAGATTTAAACTAGATTTTCAGTATTCATGTTAAATCTTATATTCTTTCGGGCTCCCTTAAAATCTTTTTCAATTTCCGATTCATCATCAATATATGTAGAACCCCTTATTTGATTTATTAATTTCTTTATTTTAATTGGTTACTTTAATTCTTTCAAAAATTATTTTTTGAATTAATTTTAGTTCATTTCATTTATATGACTTCTGTTATCCATTTTCTCTTGTAAAAAGAAAAGTACTTTGTATTACTGTTATTTGCTTACTTAACTGTATTTACAAAAATCAAATTAAGAAGGAAAAATTAAAATATATTATTTTTTAGCAGTCTTATATTATTATGCTTTCGACAAAGAAAGTTCAACTTTCACATTACAGCTCAAATATCAACCCATCACTTCACGACTATACCACGTCTCTTTATGCCTCATTGAACATTTCTTTAAAATTGCCTCTTGGCAAAATATGTCAAAGATTAAAAGAATTTTTTGATAAATGAAACTTGCTTGTAATGAAAATTCTCATGAAATTAGAATTTATTTGAAACATCAAGTAATGAAAAAACTATTAAACAGATACCAAATTTGTTAAAACATAATTTTGGTTGTTGCACTTATGCATTTATGACATTGATATTTATATAATGTTATGTCTTATTATTTCAGTCAAGTTTTTAAATATACATAGAAATATATATTAGAGGCTTCCTGCTCATTAAATTACAGGTCATACTCCGAGTTTACTAAGTTGAAATTGCAATACATAATATTTGTCTATAAATAGTAGCATGGAATTCAGATGAAATATACGAGAATCATTTATATCATCATGTAATGACTTTTATGTTGAGTGCAATGAGCTAAAACTATTTAGAGAAATAATGATTATTTCATGATAGCATTTAAAGCATTGAAAGTCAATAATGATACAAAAATTGAAACTTTAGTTTCATTGATTTAAACACACATTTCAGGTGTAATTCACAGCTTGAAATATATTTTGTTTTTGCTTATTCAATTCAAGATCACAAATGCTGGTAGGCAGGCCCGTTTTAAGGTCATCGTAGGTCCTGACACTTTTGGAGTTTGGATATCTGCATTGCAGCATTTGTAGCCTTGTAGGCCTCAAATTGATTAAATTTAATTCTGCATTAATTACATTGGTCAAAGTCAGATATGTTTAGACAGTGAACTGATTCCCTGATATTATGACAACTGACCAAGTCGGTACTACTAACATTTTATTATAGAGGCAGAGATCAGACGGCCATCAATCTAGCCAAGGCGAATTTTTATCGATTAGAAAAGAAATTTTTTGTTTATTAGACCACCTTTCGATAGTGGGTTCACTTAGTAATATCAAATTCAGAGTTCAGGTCGAATGGAAAACCGAATTGTGTACCCGCATCAAATTTACATATTATTATCTACAAGTAAACTCAATTAGAATAAAATCAATAAACAGTATAATAATTATTCACCATGGCCAGATCGAACTGGTTTCACTTAAAATCATGTTAGCGTCTCATCTCAGCACTATCACCAGCTAAAACAACTTCGGTAATGATCGATGACGATGTTATCAATGTCTAAGTGTAATGTTAACTATCATTATTAGCGTAATTATTATATTTGTTATTCTTATTATTAATCGTATCGTTATTATTGTTATTATTAGGCTTATTAATATCAGTATTAATATTACTAACAGTATTATGATTATTATTACTATTATTCATCTAAATGTTAACACTACTATAGTTATTAACAACAAAAATACCACAACCCTCACCCTGATGAGCATCCCAATCGATTATCATCCCCATTAGTACGCGTTGTCCCCTACTTTAATTCAGTTTATAGAAAGTATTTAACAAACGACTCAAAACGGTTAGTATTCCTGTTTTTCCACTAGATCTCCGGTTGTATTAATTACTATTTTAAAATGATTAACGACGACCCATATCCTAATTTTTAATAAACTCACAATAGGAATTAAAAGTAGCTTTTAATTCATGTCATCATCGGTGAATACGGATGATTCCCCCTCGTAACCTTCGCCTTGTATTTGCAATCAAAATTTTAGTAGACAAGCATATCATAATAATGACCGGCAATAATTAAATTTTCTCTATTTAATTGTAGAAATGATGAGCTCCCCAGCTAAGGTTGTCAAATCTTGTTTTTCGTGCGCGGATAAAAACTCACAAATGTCAACGACGAGGAAAAAGATACGGTTGCTAATGGCCAGAATCGACTGTCTGGATGGAACATGGTTCTCGGCCCTCCAGATGAAGGAGAAAAATCAACAGCTGCACCGTTTTGAACACTGCTGTGACAGTCTCATTATGGAAAACCGAACACAAAGGCCCCTGGTATAAGAACAATTTCATGCTCTGTACCAGGTATAAACAGCTAAAGAATTGGAATCTCTAAAAACTGATGAGAATATGAAAAGAAATTTTAATAAGGATTATTGGTCGTATTTACATACACAGGATCATAATCAAATTTAATAAGGATGTCATGGCTCGTGTTTACACCTGAAGGAGCTATGAGAATGAGTACATACTTTAAGAAAGGAACAGGAAAATTTATTTAAAAATTAAAGGAAATAAAATAAAGAGATAAATAAATTTAAAAATTGAAACTGAAAATTTCTATGAAAAAAATAATAAAATGCAAAATAAAATTAGTTGAAAATTATTTAAACTATAAAATTAAATCGTAAAAAATAACAAAAATTAAAAACAAATTAGTCGTGTAAATTATAAAGTTGATAGAATTAAATGGTTAAAATTTATGAAAATTAAAATAAAATTAGCTAAAATTAAAAATTTATAAAATTAAAAAATAAATACTTACACACACCCATGCATGCATGCAAAAGTAATTCCAATTTTACTGCATTCTGATTGCATCCAGTGGCAGAGAATGCATGTATGCACTGCCAAAATCAGTATAAATACAGATTGCAAATTCAGTTGGATATACAATGGTTAGACAGAGAAATTTTTTTTATTTCAGACAATAAACACATGCTCTCAGTTATCGATTTTATGCCATTGTGGTATTGGATTTGGAAATTTTCTTTCAATGTGTAATTTTTATGCAATGTTTTAAGCTAATAAATTTTATATTCAATTTAATTTTTAGTTAATTTTTTTTGTTCGTTTTAATTGTTTAATTTTCAGTTAGCTTTTAAGTTTTGAATAATAAATTTTATTGGGTGCAATTGTTATGTTTATTACTGCAATGTACTGCTATATGATTTTTTTTCGTTTATTACAATTCAATATGAATCGTAGTTTTAATAGTCACGTGTTACGTGCGGGAAAATTAAAAAAACTATATAGCGATAATTTACTATAGTAAAATTGCAAAAAAGAAAAAGTCAATAAAAAATTAAGAAAACTTTTAAAAAATTATCAGGATTAGTCTAGAAATTATTTGTTGTGAAATTTTAATCCAAATCCCATAGTCTATTCATTCTAATAAATTTCTATTGGAAATACTATCCGGAACCGAAATTATCGAAATTATACATAATAACCTTTTGTGAAAACTGATAAAGAAGGAATCAGAAAATTAACAAATAAGAAAGTGTGTCAAGTATTAAAGTAATAACGAGGTTGTCTTTCTTATTATTTTATAAACAAACATTTGAAATCGTAAAATTGTTATTTTTATTTCTTAGTATATTCTTTTCATCAATTTTTTATTGGAAATTTATTTGGAACTGAAATAGCTGTATATTAACGATACTAATCAAGAAGAAAGAAGCCAAAGACTAATATATAAGAAAGCAAGACCAATACCATAGAAATAGATAAGGTCTTTCTTTCATTGTTTTATAAATAAAATGTGAAATCGTAAAACTGTGACTGTTCGTTTTTGATAAAGTTTTTTTACAGTACATACATTCACCCCAGCTGTCCCGAGACAGTTTCATTTAAAGGAGACTCGACTGAGCTCTTCAAATCTCTTTAACACACACGCATTTACAAATTCAAATATAATACATATATATAATTAGGTACCCACTTTCAACACCCGCTTACACCTATTAGTAATAAGCACGAACATTCCATCGAAAGTATCGCACATAACAATTACTTATGAAAAATTGTTACGGTGGAGCTGGGATACAGTAGGCCACAGCTCAAGGGAGTAGGTCGGCTGACTTTTCAGATTCAAACGGATTGATCGGGCCAGAACGTGGGGGCTTCTCCATTGGTCCGTCGCCGTAAGTATTTCTAGTAGAACATAGTTTAGAATTAGAAATACAGGCAGATCCCTACTCAAATATTTTGAAGAATAGGTCGAACATCAGCAAGCATTAGAGAAAGTATAAAACAACATTTATTAACTTGAAAATAAATAGTGAATAATGACATAAGACCTTCTATCGGCAGTCCAGAACCCGAAAATGAAAATATCATGAGGAGTAGTTTTAGAAATAGAGCTCACCTGCTCATGGATTTTCAACCATTGTGTACAGTACCAACATGGTTGTCGCCATGAGTACACAGATGGTCTAAAGTACAATAGTCATGAAGGTGTTTATGAAGGCATCGATTTGACAACTATAATTCCCATAACACATTTAAAAATAAAATGTCACACCCATAAGCGCCAACAGAACCAAAGTCATTATTAGCAATCAATTGTCAAAGGTCTAATGAAAAGGCTAAACCTTTCGTGTTTAGAATGATGGAGATTAGATAACTGAGTGACGAGGGTAATTGAGTTTAATGGTTTCGATAAAGACAATGATTGTTGTAATTACGACCAATGAGAAAATTTAATATTTATATATAGTATTTATTTTGTTATATCTTATGAAGAGTTTATTTGAACTGCTAAAATTTTCTTGGCTATCTGTTTCAGCGTTACATAAACAAACTTTATGAGTATTTAGCCTCAATCCTCCTGCATTTTCTGACTAGGGACTGGGACCCATGTATAGTGCACCACGTCCTGATGGAATTTCTCCACTGGATTCATAATATAAGTAGTCTATTAAAATCAAATTAAAAGCGAAGTCGATATTACTATTGTCATCTATAATAGCGATAGATAAAATGGTTAAAAAAATGATAATCATTATATAAAAATTTCGATTTAATAGTTATATATGCTTATATATACGAGATCGTAATGATAATGCAATTCCTTATTTGTGTCCCTCTTTCATCTTGAAGCCAATATTTTCGTATTTATTCTTTTAACCATTTATTTTTACAATTAAAATTCTTTAAACTACTTGCATTCATTTACTAAATGTATGATGAATTAAGAATTTACATTTTTCTTTTCAAAAATTTAAGCAAGTTCAGCGCTTTTTTCCAAGCTCCTTTTTATTTGCAACCAATAACCAAGACCTTCAACTTTTTACTGGCAGATCTCCGGATTCGCGTCTATCTGCTCACCTTGACCTAATTCTAAACATAAGATAAAGAGAAAACAAAAAAACTACAAATATTTCATGAGAGTTCTTTAGTCTAGAATAATAAAAGAATTATATATCTAAAGTAAATATTATTTATTTACAAAGCCAATAATTTGATAAAAATAAAAACATTCTATATCTAAAATCATTATGAATATTATTAATTTATACAGCCAATATATTGATTCTTACTACTGTTTCCGATCTTCATTCCGGTAAATACTCTTTGAAACTCCTTTTCCGCGATCTTGTCGATTATAGTTTCCTCACGGATCTAGTTATTTGTCCTTCCCCTTCGTCTTTTCTGATTATGTGTATTCCTGCAGTTTCAGTTGAGCGAATCTCCGATTTGATTCTACTTCCAAGACGAGGGATTCCACTCGGAAATGAAGTTTCGACTTTTGCCTACTGGCCTCACTTGGACTTCTTTCGCTTGACCACCAGGAGTAGATTGAACTACCTCCAGGTATCTGTTGGTTAGTTTCTATCTGGTCATGTGTGATAAGATGTAGTTAAAATCAAATGAAATAAATTATTCCAATCGCATGTTACTACAATTATGAAATTGACTTGATTAATAGATAAAATCGATAAACGATTATAATAAATTTTACTTCTTTTTATTCAGATAATTAAAAAGAATATTTTGAAAGAAATAAAACAATAAAAGAAATCGTCTGGCCTGTACAGATATTCTCGCGATTGGCTTGAAATGTCATAATTTCTAAGTCAGCTTCTGCGCACTGATTCGTCCTTTTTTGAAGTTCTCTTAGAAAGTATGTCAACTTTTCAACTTTACATCATCATATAATATTTCTCAAAGTATTACTGAAAACTGAAAACTTATTAGAAAAAGTGTATATTTATGAAGTTTAGAGGTCTTTGTCATACGGAGGTTTCATTTTTGTCTATCTATCTATTTCACAAAAACCATTAAAATGAATACATGAAACATAACATTGTTTAATCTCAAAGATGAGACATGAATATACAAATTATTAATGTGATTAAGGAATTTCATATTAATTCAAAATAATTGATGATAACATGCACACATATGAGTACTCGTAAAACCCTACATTGAATTCGTTACCACTTCTTCAACGATTGTTAATTCGAGAAATATTTTCTTTTCCTGTCAGTAATCTCTATTTGATTTTTCACTTCTCGGTAACTGTTTAAACTCTAATTTTTAATTTCGTTGATTCTTCTTTAATTATTTTTCTTCTTGTTAATACTGTTAGAATTTTTGCCCTTACGTTGATTTTGTATTCATATCATTGATTTTTATTGATTTGCGCTTCTGATGGTTATTTACTTCAGTGAGTTTTCTTCTATTGGCTTCTTTTCTTGTAGTATACAGTTGTTGTTTGAAGTTTTCTTTGAATTTAGTTAGCGTCATTTTAGATTTCTGTATGTTTGTTTTGGTTAGGTTTAATACATTTTATGTTTCGTAGTTGTTGCAGTTTTTTTATAACTTTGTGTTTTCTTGCTTTTTTCGTTTTATTATTTATATTATTTTAAACTTGGGTAGAAGTCCACCATTCCGAGTTGTTGCACAATTTCTTGCGGATGGTCAGTGCATCATTCTCAGCATCTGATAAACTGGTTAAAATCAGTGTATGTGTATACTGAATTACCAACTATACTTTTCTATCAATAAAAAAAAACTTTACTTTATTAATGTCTAAATTTATACATTCGATTTTAATAAAATAAAAGTTTTAACCTTAATTTTTTAAGTTCTTTCGGAGTAAATCGCTTCTTTTTTTTAGTAATCATTTTTTATTTGGTCTCTTTTCTTAATTCTTTTCAACAATTTCCCATAATTTTTTGAAATTTTCTTTCTATCGATATTATCCATTCTCCTCAATAAATGATATTTTCATCACTAAACCATTAGTATCGTTCTCGTATCACTTTTCCGTTTTGCATTTGTTTTTTTTACAAACATTATTATAACTTATTTCTGAATTTCAAATATTTTACTTTTTTTTTTGTTTAAATTGATGCCTATATATTTTCTATATTTATGTAATTTTAATCGGCAATTCTTTTTTTGGTGCTTTTTATCTTATTTATTTATGTTTTATTTTATTCTCTTCATACTCCTATTTATTTTGTTATAATAATATATATTTCTTGTACTTTCCTCGCTATTTTCTTTTATACTTTAAATTTTTCATCTCTTTCCCGTTTTGTTTTTTCGCTTCATTAAAAGAACTGAATTATTCCTTAAATAGTTGTTGCCCAACCAACTTAACTATTTCTTTCAAATTTTTTTTGTTTATCAAATAATGTTTTAATACCCAAAATTAAGACGAATATAATTCTCATTTATGCTAAAAAATTAAGTTTGTCGATATTGAGATTTTCCAAATTTAACTATTAATTCACATTTAAAAGTTAATTATCGTTTTAATACTTAATCAAAATTGCACAATTTTTAAAAATATTTTTAATAGTTGTTTAATAGTGTTTTCTTTTATAATTTAATTGTCAATTCGATTTTTAGAAATGAAAGCATCCTGGAGTTTTATGACATGATATGATCAATTTTAATTTCAAATTATTCATTCAATTTTAGATAATTTTTAAATAAAGACTTAGGATGTTAAATGAAAGCAGCAGTAGAAAAGTTTTTAAGTTCATAAAGAAACAATGCATTTTGTCTTTTTTCTCGATTTTCACACTTATATTCGGAAGTTTATTGGTGTTTGACAGCAAAATCAACCCAATTTCACTTAGTTTTCCAGAACCTCCTGATTTGATAGGCCCCTTAGCTGTCAATGAACGATTAACATTTGCAAAGATATTACACGCTCGAAATGTAAAGGGATGCGAAAGTATGGTTAAAGTAGGAGGTAATAAATGTCGAGATCTAATAAATCTGTATGATTTATTATTTAGATTATATTTATGGAACCACACAAGATGGAAAAATCATTAAATTTAATGATACTTATGTTGAGGTTCTCACTAAATTAAATCCTTCTTTTTGCAGTAAATTTATTTCTATTGATTTAAATATCCGTTTAATTATTGATATCAGTATTTAAATTCATTAAATAGTCAAAATTTTGACTTGATTCTATTGACTTTTATATTATCTTTAAATTTCCTTCAATATTGATTGAAAATAACTTTTAGTTATCTTTGCGAATTCTATTATTCTCGCTACTAAACAATACATTTTTTTATTTATTATTACGTACGAAATAAAATCATATTTTTATATTCAATACATTTTTGAAATTTCTACCAAAAGCGTATAAATAAGTTCTCAACTAAAATAAAAAATTAAAAAATACAAACTAATTAATGAATTAAAAGTTTGATTATCTCAATCACAAAGGAAAACCAATCGTTAGTACAGATAATCGAGGTTTTAAAAGTTGTTATATATAGGATTTAAAGTGATTATTTCATTAAACTAAGCTTTTCTTATGAGGAAACCAGACGAAAGAAAAAATCTCATGTTAGAATTAATGAAAAACTCCTGTATATAAGCGTATTAATTAATTCATGTATAACCAGTATGTAATTCATAAGATAGTCTCAACTGCGTTAAATTCATCGAAACATAAAAATTCGTACTCCTTTGTAATTATTGATTTGAGTCATAAAAACCAAATAAAGATTATTTAAAGAAAAGCATGGAACAAGAAATGAGCCATAATTTTTCAATTCCATTTTAAATAGAATATATTTCAAAAGATCCATTAGTTGCCGCGTTTCGGTTTTTCTAGCGGTACTGGGCCTTTAAATGTAACGAGCGACTTATAAGATGTCGGCACGACGCGACTAGTACCGGCGATAACGACTTTAGATGTCGATGGCGATAGAGTACGAATAAAACTTAAATGCAGAAGATTCAGCTGAAAATCAATTAAAATTTCAAAATTAAATTGAACTGCAAAAATTAATCAAAATTTCGGAAATCAATATTTTTAGGGTAAAAGATATGAGCGGATTTGCAGAAAGAAAATTTTAATGCGAATATAAGAAGTATAAATTGATAGGGATCTATAAGTAGCGTTATTACAACTAAAGAAACTGATTAATATAATGTTTCATGAAGTATAATGTCCATCTTGAAATTTTTATTATTCTAGTATATAAAGGGAAATTTCAAAAGTTTAGGATGAAATCAGCTGTGTAAATAAAAATATGCAATACATTAAATTTGAAAATGTGTCAAATTAAGGTTAATAGTCTCTTAATAGTAGATTTATAAAATTAATACATGGTTAATACATAAAATTAATACTTATATTTTTGTAGAAACAATTCAAGAGTGTGGTAGACCTTTGGGAATCAGATATGACGCAGCAAATAATCGTCTTATGATAGTGGATGCTTATTTTGGGTTGTTTGAAGTTGATTTGATAACTGGTAAGCATTTATAATGGATAGAAGTACAAATTTTAGTTAAAGTCTATATCATCTGAAAATCTTTGCAAGCTGTTGGCCATATGAATACTTGATGTGTAATTTCTGAATTAATTTTAGATTTAACATCGTAAAATCATTATTCTCATCATTGATTTTTCATTTTCAATTGCCTTTATCTAATATTCAAACTGTAAATCTGTTGAGGTCTGTAAATTAAAATTAATTTAAATGAAATTTAGGTTGAAAATTTAAATAAAAAGTAAGTGAGGAAAAAGACAAATAAAAGTGTCATCATGCACAGAATTGATAGTAATGGAAAGTATGATGGAAGTAGTATTAGGAAATGACAAAAGCAGTTGCGAAAGGCAAGAATCCGAAAATCCGAGAAAAATTAATAAATTAAGAAATCATCGAAATCGAATTGGGAAAACGGGACAGGTATAGATTAGCTAATGGTCAACAAGATGATGATTAGGGATTTATCAGAAAATGGTTGAAAAGCATTCAAATGTGTAGAAACAAAAAACGTTAATTAATTAATTAATTGGCTAATAGAAAACCCGAGCTAATGGGAAACCCGAGCCAATGGAGAACCAGAGAGATGAATGAAACCCGAGCTGGGTAAACAAAGAGAAAAGTAAATATAAGATTTGGGCCCATTAGCGTGACACAATGATTAATTGGAAAAGAACAAGATAGTGCGTGCAGAAAGACCGGACGGGCCATTAATTATCTTTGTTCGTTGGAGTCGAATGTGGAGTCGAATGTCAAGTGAGAGATTGGCTTGGTAATGACCATTTGTCATCCCTATTTCGAAGAGTATATAAGGAATGGGAAAATTAGAGCAAATCAGCATTTTGCCTCAGCTAGGGTTAAAAGAAATCGAGTTTAGAAACAGGTAAAAACGAATTAAGGAGATTAGGGAAAAGAAGATATAGAATAGGAATACGAAAAGGTGAAAAAGGATCAGATCAAAGAGAAAAAGGAAGACGTTGGTCAAGAAAACCTAAGGAAATAAAAGGTGAATATTATCTTTTGTTAAAGCATCAACGCCGTGCTGAGAATCGGTCAAACGTAACTTTGATTATTGATTGTGAAGTGTTGAGAAAAGATTGTAAATTTTGTTATTCCAATGTACGTTGGGTAGTTATTGTTTTGATTTAAAGGACACGAGGAGTCAGAGGTTACCGACTTAAATTAACTGAACACCTAACATATATTCTGGTGAGCCCGACGTGATAGAAAGTCGGCGGAGAATTATTGAAAGTTATTGGAAAAATATTTGGGAAAACAGTACAGGCGTGATTGAAGAAAAGAAACTAAAACAAAGTGTGTACAAAGTGAAATTGACTGTCAAAATATATCTTGATGACTGATGCAAGTAACGTCGCATTGGGCGCAGTGTTGGGCCAAAACTTTGAAGGTGAAAAGGACCACGTAATAGCTACGCAAGCAGATCACTGAGATCTCATGAGAAAAACTACTCAACTATTGAAAAGGAAACGTTAGCGTTAGTGTATGGAATGGATGCAAGAATGCAATCAGTATGGACAAAATCCAGTTTGACAATAAAGCACTTTTAGACAATATTTATTGGGCAGAAAATTTACTGATTATACGGATCATAATCCACTACAGTGGTTAATGAAACACAGAGATTCAGCCAGTAAGTTAATACGATGGTCGATTGCCCTCCAAGAATACGATTTTGAGATTAAATATCGGACAGGTAAAGCTAACGCAATTGGGATTTGGAAATTAAATACTTCACCATATCATCCACAAACTGATGGATTAGTGGAACGATTTAATGGGACACTGATAAATATGATCTCATCATATGTGAATCGAAAACAGAAAGATTGGGGACGATTTCATAAAGCCGTGTCTATTTGCATACAGAAATGCAGTAAATCAAATCACAGATGAGACCCCTTTTTATTTGATGTATTTAAAAAAAATATGCCGATTGATCTCAAATTCCAACCACCAATTTCACAATATATGGAGATACCCGATTATAAAGCATTGATGCAAGAATGCAATCAGTATGGACAAAATCCGGTTTGACAATAAAGCACAACCAAGAGAAGTATAAAGAAGCATACGATAAAAAAGCACATGCGCATGGCATAAAGATCGGAGATCTAGTATATCTTAACAAACCGGGAACCCCTCAATGGTCTATCGCCGAAATTACAAAGACCATTTAAAGGACCATATAAAGTGTGCGACACCATCGAAACCAATTTAAAATTGTTACGATTCAGGAGTAAAAAGGCTAACCCAATGATTGTGCATGCAAATCAATGTAACCTAGTACCAGAGGAAGATGAATCTAGATATCCCTTAAGATCCAAGCAGAATAAAGTAACGGGTCAAACAAAATTGAAACAGAAATTCACAAAAAATCTAACACCAGTCAGCTACATCAATAAAATATTATATGTAACAACAATGCTGATGTTTGTAACAGTTGCGAACGGCAAAAGGATTGACTTGCCATATGCGGTAAACAAAATCCAGAG
>CAUHTR010007344.1:33757-78448 GCA_959609185.1 Schmidtea polychroa
ATATCATTGATACACTCTAAATTAGCCCCTATAATGCCCCACACTTAAATGCTCGGATTAATTCTACTATAGCATAAAAATTATGAATATGCTACTTATCTAAAATTGTGAAACCCCTATAATTATTAATATATTATTTACATACGTATTACATCATAAATATACTATTTGCATATATACTACTTATAAAATTGGAAAATCCCATAAACATCAATTAAGATGTACTACCTATAAATCAGTGATATTTGGATGCATACTCTACTCGATGCACATACTACTCCCTAGTAAATATGTTGAAATTGTAATAAAGAAATTTTACACAGCAATTGTTAACTACACCATAAAATTTATTAAAACTAAATAAAATTGTAATAAAGAAATTTTACACAGCAATTGTTAAATACCCCATAAAATTTATTAAAACTAAATAACCAGATGTTATTTACATAATAGTTAAATCCAAAATGCACGGCCAACACTGTAATAAAGTCAATTACCAATACCACAAAACGCCACGATGATAAATATTCCAGAGAATTATATTGCGCACGCCAAAAATTGCCGACTTTGAATTGTCTAAAACCTGGTTGCTATAGTTCTTGTCCTTGCCGACTCATTGAACATGATTCGTAAGAAGGTGTTGATAGTGGAACAGCAAAAGAATTTGCCGACTAGATTTCTCGACACACGAAAATACGTATCCACAAAGTGAACAGCAGGACGTCAGTGAGCAAATTAGACGTGAGTATCGATTATACTGCCGAAAATCTGTTGAAAGATTGTACTTCCCTGGAATTGCGAAACGTATAACGCTCGTCTTGAGTTATGAATTGCCACCTCAAAGTCGGGGCGCGATCAGTAGATCTGAACATACTTCCAAAGATTCGATGGTAGGACGATTTGACTGGGGGGTGTTGTTGATTTAGATCCATCATACTAGACTTGCCAGGAATGTAAAGCAAAGTGAATACTGAAATTGAAATAAAAATCACAGGTTATCAAACAATGAATAATAAAATCCATACCTAAGAAATCGATCTTCACATTTGAAAATTCTTCATCACGAAATGCGTAATTTGAAATAATTCCCTTCATCCCTCACCTACTTAAACAAGACTATGTTGTCGAGGTCGGGAAAAATTTCTAAATTAATAATTAAGTTTTTGTTGCTTAAAATTACTCTTGGCAATGATAGAAATAGTACAATTAAAATAACTAAACTTCCAAAAATTTTTTTTTTCTTTCATTGTAAAATTTCTTTCTAAGTTAAAGAATATTCTGAATATGTTTTATTGGTTTTATCATTCTTTTCTCATTTATTTTATTAAATTAGTAAACGTAATTAAACTGCGTTAATCCGACACAAAAGAAAAAATGCATTTTATCCTTTTAATATTTTTATTTATTTAAAAGTTATTTTTACTTTTATATTACATATTTCTATTTTTAATACTGCTACTAACTACTTCATAACTCTAAGTGTTCAATTTCAATTCCGTTAGGGTTGGTACAATAGGAAGAGGACCCAGTATGGTTAAGAAATAAAGATTATGTAGGGGGTAAAAGGGCGTGGTTAAAAAGGCGATCACCGGAATTGGGAAAATGTTTATCAATAACCATTTAGAATGTCAAACTCCAGAGAGCCAAGCGAGGTTGATCAATGTGAGGCAACGGATGCGCGCCTCCTCTCCAGGCACATTTGGCACCACATCCACCGGTGGAGCCAGGGACGGGATCTGGATTGCACAAATCGGGTGATCCGGGAGGGCCCCGAGGTAAATGCCCCGGTGTGGGTGAAGACCGAGCCGGATAACAATTGGCTCGTCGAGGCCAGAGACCGCACCATGGGTGCCATTGCTAGAGCTCAGTATGAACTTCGCCTGATCGAGGCTAAGATCCGCGCCGTCGAAGCCGGTCGGCCAATAGAGGAAGTGGAAGTGGAGCCGACGCCGGCGAAGAAACGGGGCCGACCCCGCAAGAAGGCTCCCCGAAACTGAGATCTCGGTGATCTCAGGGACGGTCTTACATTTCATATTGACTCTAGTGATTTTCCACGACCTTTTACTTAATAAACGTCTTGTTTTCTTTTGTTTCGCCATGTTAATCTGAATGATATTATTTTAATAATCAACTTTACGGAAAGTTACGTTAATCTGGATGTTATTATTTTAATAATCAACTTTACGGGAATTTATGTTAATCTGGACGTTATTACTTTAATAATCAACTTTACGAATGTCATGTTAATCTGGGTGTTACACTCTTGATTATCAACTCGAAACATTATACTCACCAGTAGGACTTTAGTGTTATACTCCCCTCAAATTGGCGTAGTTCCTCGGACATGACCAGAGTTTTGTTTTGTAGGGGCCTGCAATTATAATGAGATAAAATTATGGTAAAAGTCAGTTGATTATATATTTCAATTCAGTGTATAAACTGTTCGAAGGTCTCAGGAAGGACAGGGAGCAGGCGCAGCAGCAGGTCGAGCGACTACAACTCAGCGTCAAACAGTTCAAGGAACGTTGTCGGAATATGGAGCAGACTTGGATTCGCCCTGAGGTGGCACACAAGTACTTGAAACAGATTGAGCAGCTGCAGCTCCAGAGCACTCAAGACAAAACCGAAATACGAGCCCTAAAACTACAGATGCGGGCCATGGAGACAAAATTAAATCAACGGACCATCGACGAGCATGTCACGGCAGCTATCCGGCCCATGGCTATAGAACTGGCCGAAATGCACCCACCCAAGCCCAAGGCCAAGCGAAAACGGTTAGGCCGAGATGGTCGTGAGCGACTCAAACGACTGAGGCTAGCAGAACAAAGACTAGAAGAAGAGGCAAGGAAGTCAGTATCACTTAACAGTTCATGTACAGGGCCAGTGGATAGAAATAAAATTGTAGATAGTTGAAGTTGAATTCTTGTATGTTGAATGATGAAGATGAGTGATGAGATGTGCATGGCGTTTTTGGGAAAACAATAGAAGTAGGGGACCAATGAAATCGGACACAAATCTTCTACCGATAGTCCGTGGACCCAAAGAGTACTCGACAATTATAGTGCAAGTAGTGCGCTCACTTTTTGCGAGTACTCACCCAGTTGACACAGTACCAACGGTGATCGCTCATCGGGTGTCAATTGGCAAAATCAAGCTTGTATTCTGGGTTACGCTGGAAACAGCACGAAAGGGTGAGATGTCCGACCACCTGTAACCCACCAATTATTATTATAGTTATTATTATTATTATTATTATTATTATTATTATTATTATTATTATTATTATTATTATCATCATTATTATAAATTTCATCATTATTGTTATTTTAAAAATCAAGGTAAACGAGAATAATATAGGTATGTAGGGTTAAAATATGGAAATTACCAGTATATTTAATGAAGTAATAGACTCCAATTATTATGTATAGGGTTACAAATTATTACTATTATAATAAGGGTTATTAATATTATTTTAACATTATTTTTATTATTGATTATTATTATCATCGTTATAATAATTATATGTATTATTATTATTATTATTATTATTATTATATTATTATTATTATTATTATTATTATTATTATTATTATTATTATTATTATTATTATTAATATTATTATTATTAATTTGTTAGAAGAATATTATTATAAAAAAATGTGGTAACAATGATCAATAAATATGACTAATAAATAGTCAATATGGTAGGGAAAAATAAAAAATAATAACATGTTTACGTGAAATTGTAGTAATAACAAAAATTAATATTTATTCTCACAGAAACTTCTTCGAATGAAATATCCATAGGTTGATAATAATTCCAGTACATTTTCGCAGAGTGAGTTAAATGAGTAATTGTTCATTTCGAGATTCGGATTGTTTGGACTGTCTCGGCGTTGTGCGTCGTCCTCTACAAATAACATTCGATTAAAATTAAAAAATTAATTAATAAAATATAACCATTCAAGGTGTTCAGATCAAGAGGACATTCAGTGAATTAGGATTTTCACGGTGTTTGATTTTGAGGAGGGTCCTTTTGGTTGGTTTGATTGTGCTGATTGTGTCCGGTGGTGTTGGTCGTTGGGATCTGTTGGGTGGATGGGGTCTTCGCTGTTTTTGTTTTGGTTTCCGCTTGTTTTGTCTGCTTTGCTTGCTTTTCCTGGCATGTTGTTGCGGCGTTATGGGAGGTGGTCTTGTGTTTGTCCATCGGTTCCATCGGAGGTGAGGTTCGTGCTGTTGGGTTTTGGTTTTAAAATATCGTTGGGTTAGAACTGAATTCTAGACCCAAATCTTGAAAAAAGTGATGAAATGTGGTGCTACATAACATGCACAGTTAGCAGTAAGTTTACGTAAATAAAAAATATACAACATCAAATAAACAGTAAAAATGAAGAGTAAAAATAACAGAAAATAAAAATATTTAAATTAAGAATTGAAATAAAACAAATGTAAGAAGTATCACACGAAAATCGACTTAAACAATACAGAAAAGCACAACAGTACAAAAACAAACTCGAACTCGAACGAAGTTAAAAAACTGTGAAAAAACTTAAACTAGAAGAATATTCTAGACAAAAACCCAGAACAATTCATAAAAATGACGAAATCCATCATGGATGCCATTCAATACAACAGAATTTGACAAAAATAAATAAATTAGTTAAAAAATTCAAAAAAAAAATTCATAAAAAAACGATTCGAAAATAAAATTTAACTTTAATTTAATATGGAATGTTTTGGAAATGCCTAAATCCATCATAGAGGCAAAGTTTACGAAAAATAATTAAATAAAATTTTAAAAATAAAAACAAAAATTATGGCACCAAAATTACCATTAAAATAGTTAAAATCGAAAATAGAATGTTCTAGAATTAAAAAGAATTCGAGTTTGTTTTACTGCATCAATGCACACACGTACTCACACACAAAATAGGTATATATACCACCAGTTTTCGTCACAAATCACTCTTTATGCCAAATTTTTAAACTATATTTGCCGATTTTGAATTCGAGACCTATTATGTTTTGTAATATTTAACCATAATTATAATATATTGATCTTATGATAATGTTTTACTTTTCCAGAAGAGTGACTCAGGTCGTAGTGCTCGTATTCTAACACGCGAACTAAGCAAGTCTTGTGTCTTATTAAAAGTATAAAATCATGGTCATTGAGTCCACAGCCCTTGACAACTGCAGACCACTGCCTGACATGCATTTATCCATATCTATACAGGCGGGGTCGTCAGAGGTCGTACCGACTTGATGGTATAAGCCACTGGGTTCATCGATAAATACCCTCTAGTACGGCGGAGTTCTCGGAACTCGTTATGGTTGTATTTATATCTCGGTAGTATATTGCCGATTCATATAATACTAGGGCTTGTCGTAGTGAGCACAGTGCGGCCACGAAAGAAAGCAACTTTATGTAATCGACCTTTGTTGCACGAATAATTTACATAATAAAATCAACACTAAAAATCACCTCATCACATCACACTAGGACTCATTAAATGGAGTAACGCTCCAGGCGTAAAAGAATTACAGTTTTCATTTTTATTAATAAACAGTGTAGCCGGGTATTTCCAAAATTCGGGTCAAATACTTCCCTTTAACGGACTTTCCTTTCATGCTATATATTAAATCTAATCAATTTGAAATTCCTCTCAAAAGTATAGCTGATCACTTTACAATTATACTTGTACAATTCAAAAATTCTAAATTTTAAAAATTGGTCATAAATCTATCAATAATTAACCTACTATATACTATTTATATATTAACCTATTTTATATCTGATTTAAGATTCATGGTTTTTAAAATTCTATAAAAGACCCGCTCAAACTATAGATTTATGAATAATTAACCTAAGGTATACTGTTTATACATTTGCTTATTTCATATCTGATTTTAAAATTCTGGTTTTTTTAAATTCTATAAAAGACCTCCCCAGACGATACTTTTATTAATAATTGATATACGATTGATGTATTAGCTTATTTTATACTTAATGCAAAAGTTTCGATTTTTTTTGGACCCCCTCGAACTATGTACTTAGTAATTACCTTAAATGTACTACTTATATATTTAATTATCATACATTGGTTTTTAAAATTTTTATTAACAACAAAATTTGTATTTTATAGAATAAGTCCAGGTTGGTTGTTGGTTTTCTTCCCATAAACTTGTTAGCCATGAAAGATTTTGCTTCATCAGGTGTCAATAGAGAAATCTTAAATATTCGTCCTAAATAGTTTCAACAATCAGTATATTTTAATAATTATATACCATTGGCAAGTCTAATCGTTCGTCAGCTCCAACAGTATTTTCAGAGACAGGACTGAAGATTTCACTCGCTACTTTCACAAATCCTACTGTTCCACATTCACCTTAATTTGGTTGAGGACAAATATATATCTTTCTAAAAGTGATATTTAACTTCACATTAATATTTAAAATTAACGTTTCGAAATAGCAATAAAAATAATACTCATTACGCAATGGGATATATTTAAATTTTAGATTTAAATTTGGCGGCATTTGAGTATATAATAAAACAAATGCTTAATTACTGTTCTAAATATTCTGATATAACTATACCAAAATCTTACCAATTACTACATAATATTTGCATAGTATAGCATGTAATAATTTCTTCCCATATTATTATTTTCAAAAAAAAATTAGTTATAAAATGATTGATAGTTAAACTACTTATAATTAAAGTTAAAATCTAGTTGAATTGGTATCTGCCCGTAGGGAAATTCCGATGGTCAAGAAACTAAATATGACAAGTTTATGAAGATACCAACAATAGGAATATTTAATCGGTAACCCGAACTATAGTGTCCAAGAATACCACCAAACGTAAGGGCGCTTATAGCCAAGGTGTGGCGTGCTTATGGGTTGCTTGATGCATTTGTGTGTGGTTGTGCGTATATAAATCGGGATGGGTGTGAAGATATGTGAGACAGAATGTGTGGTTACCAAGGATGCTGATAGACAAAAATCGACAGGCAAACCGATGGGTAATAGTGGACACACTCAGTCGCACACCGGTATGGTCAAAAACTATTTTAGACATAGGGTCATTAGTTAAATGAAAGAACGATGACAAGAGCCGAACCATCAAGAAAAGTGATTGTAACAATGATTACTGTACCTTACATAATGGAACTCAGGTCAGCCTTATATTCTAAGTAGATTTACATTAAATTTGGATTGAATTCAAATTAAAATTGGCACTATTTACATATATAATAAAATATAACATTAGTTAATTGTAACAATTTTTTTAGGAAAAAATGTTCTCCTGCACATAATATTATTCTTTATAATCTAATAAGTGTCAAGTAGTTCAATTGATCAGGAAAATATAAGATGACTGATCCAAATTTTACTAATTAGGGAATGATGCTTACATGATGTTTTGGGTAACGGGGGGGGAACTCATGAACTTCCTTCGTGGACTAATTTCATAACATCGGTGTTTGAAGTGTCCATTCTTGTGACAATGATTGCATTTGACATTTGGGCATTCTTATCTTATATAACCTTCTCTACAAGCCCAACATCTTCGTATGCGATTATCTTGATTTGAATAAACATTTCTCCTAATCGATCCGTTAAAATCTTTTGCGGGCCACTGTTGTCCGTCTCAAAATTGTCCTTGATTTCTGGTCTTTTCCACTCATTTCGATTTCCTGATCTTTGAGTATTCGTTTCCGGTCGTCCCACATTCCGACTTTATTCGATTCTTTCATTCCTTTGACGATGATATGATTTTCTTTGGTTCCATGTTTGTCCTTCATTCAACATCGCTACCTTAGCATAATTTTTCTTTACATGCTGTTTCGAAGCAATATTTTCGATTTCAATTTCATTTTTAATATCATCATATTTGACCAATCGGGTTTTTAATTCTTCGAATATTAGTCCCTGTAATTTTAAATCTTTCTTAATTTCTCGGGAGCATTTTGGATTAAAAATATTTTCATATCTTATTTCTGTCAGATTGTGCCTGACTACATTCTTTGCTGGCTTCTCTATTTTTTTTAAAAATTCATGTATTGTTTCTCCTCCTCTTCGAAATGATAAGGCTTCGTTGAGATCATTTGCTAAGTTAGATGACTTCATAAAGGCATTGTGGATTCTTTTCTTGCAATGAACTTCAGGATCCATTTCCTCAGAATTTCGCGTTTCTTCCATTGATAGAAACGCTTTGATAAAAACTCCAATGTGTTCTTCGACTGTTTGAGTAAACTCAAAAAATTTATCTGTTTCTTCGATAAATTTTTTAATGTCATCGCCGATTTCTTATGTTTCTGATGGTCTAATAAACTGCAGCATAGGAGTGGTTGCCATATTAGGATTCGTTTTAATTTTAGACATAAACAAATTCAAATACGTTAATAATTAGATTATTTAAACAGTATTTTCTTAATTCCTTTCTGGGGAATTAATTCAAATCCAAATAATATTTCGAACAATTTCAACATACCACAACATTTAAATAATAAAATATAAATAAAATATAAAAAATATGAATAGTTTATATAAATTCATCTTACAGTTGTCGTTATGCTCAATAAAAGTTAATTGCTTTTGAAGATACGGTGATTTTATTTGTATTAACTATTAAACATTTGTATTTTTATTATAATAATGTGATTTAAATTAATATATCCATTTCCAAATACATACATTCATCTCAAACCATCCCGAACATTTTTATTGGTGACTCGGTTCGAAAATAAATGTTATTAATAAATAAATAGTTACTATTCTTCTATAACACAATCAGTGGTGGGATTCAACCGGTTTGCGCGAACCGTTTCTATTCTACCGGTTATTAACAAAGAAATGAAAAGCAAAGTAAACAATCACATATGAAATTCAAAAATTTTACCAAAGCATGCCTTCCCACAATTACCAAGAAAAAATTTTAAAAATCGCAAACGAAATTCAAAAATTTTACAGAAGCAAATTTTGTTTAAAAATAGTGTTGTAAAAACAAGTGAATAGTAAAATTGTAAGTATATATATATTAACAATTTTTTAAATAAAATTTATTATATAATAAAATAATCAACGTTAAATTTACATTAATGAAAATTATATTAGTTGTTCTTATGTAAATTCTCGGTATTTGTTTCAGCCATCATGAAGCGCTCTGGACAACAAATTTTATCCGATTTTTTTCTAAAGTAGCCGAAGTCTGGCGAAGATATAACACCAATAACAAACCGCGATTTAACTAATATTGTACAAACAGCACAAGTAGAATTGCCACCTTCAGCTAATATTGTACAAATCAATGATCAAACAGTAGAAGTAGTACCTTCACCTAATACTGTGCAAATCAGCGATGAAGTCAAAAGCAATCTTCCAGATCGCTGGAAGCCTTCGCAATTTCAGAATTTCCAGAAGAAATATGATGGATTATTAGTTCGAAATAAGAAATTGGGTTGCACAGAAATAGATTCTACAAAAACGAATGGAATTCATGTATCGATTGAATGGAAAAGCTTCAATATTGAAGAATCTGGAAAAAAATAAAATCATTCAGTAAGCTCCTCTCCGAAAGAAAATGAATGAACACTTTCCATCTAAGGCTCACCAAGTTGTGTACAGTAGTTAAAAGATCAATAATTCCATTAATCAATACAAAAAGCAAAAAACATTATGAATACTGTAGCGATAGTTCTGCGGAAGCTGAAAGAGGGTTTTCTACCATGAATCTAATATATTCCGAAAAAAGAAACCGTTTTGTTGTTCAGAATGTTGCCAATTTTATGGTAATAAATTTAATTGGTCTTCCTTTGGATATATGGAACGCTGAACCATTTGTTAAAACGTGGTTGAGAAAGAATCACTCTGCAGATGACAGCAGAGTAAAAAAAAGCAGCACTAAAAAACTATAGTGAAAATCAAATATATATATATATATATATAATAAGTATATGCTATATCCTGTTTCTATTATCTATTTTTACTGAATTATTTAAAGTTAAAATAATTTATGATATTAAATAATAAATTGAAGTTTAATTTTTTTGGGTGAATGTTTTGAGGGTTCGAACAAGTTATTAACCTATTAAGTGGTTTATTTCGTCAAACGACATGCGCTCCTCAGCGGCAAGTTTTGTTATCCGGTAGCGTATATATAAGTCTTGGGCATAGTGTTACAAAAAATAAAATAATATCTTATTGGATAATATTTATTAAGATAATATGTTAACAAAAGTAATATTTATGATATATTTTTAAACATATTTTGTCAATTTAGGACAATGTAGTTCATGACGTATATATCCGTCATAGCCACTTAAGAGGTTAAATATTTTGAATCACACTACGGAACACAACAATATGTAAACCTAAGTCTAAAACAACAGTAAAAATAATAAATTGTAAATATCTTTTATATATATATATATATATATATATATATATATATATATATATATATATATATATATATATATATATATATATATATATATATATATATAATATTGCTTTTATCAATTTTAGGCAAGGCTAATAGATTGTTTCCAAAAGACAATTCAGGTTTTAAAGTAACATTTTTCAATGATCTCGATATCCTACCCGATGGAGATGTAATAATAAGTGAAAGCAGTACAAAATATCAATTACACAACATGATTAGTATGATTTTTGAAGGCAAACCTAATGGAAGGTAGGATAATAACTGGCTTTCAAGTTTTTGATTTTTTTTTTGATTTTTGATTAAAAGTTTTTAAAATTTATTAATGACAATAAATCACAATTTTTTAAATATAACGAATTTCAATACAGTCGAAACACTTTAAACATTGCGGGTATACATTTATATTATTATTAAAATATTGATTTATAGTCATTTAACATGAAATGATAATAATTTTTATTGCATTTAAAATGTTTTTATAATAGGGTGCTACGTGTGAAACCAAGTACAGGTGAATATAACATATTGATAGACAATCTTTATTTTCCAAACGGTGTTCAACTGTATAGAAATGACAATGAGAGAGTGTTAGTTGCAGAAACTTTGAAACTTCGAGTTTTAGCAATCAATATTAATCCCAAAAGTGCTATCTCATTGAGATCAAAAGTAATAACTTAATGATTTTTATTAAAAAGAGGTGCTTGTGTCTCTTGATAAAATTTTAAAAAATTAATTATTTAATTTATTTAATTTTATTATTAAAAATTCCATAAAAGGATAATTTTATTTTATAATAGTGTCAAAAATTATAAGTAAACACATTTTTTTCACATTTGATCAATAATATATAAGTTACATCTAAAAGTCTCTATTAAGGCTCCAAATATTTATCTAATACAAAATTTGTAAAGCTTCACTCTTAATCAAATTTTTAAAATAATTATCTTAAAAAAAATAGTCTGAATAGATTATTAGAAATATTAAAATGTATAAAATATTAAACATAGTTTTTAAATTAAAAGTAAATAATTCCTTCCTTTAAAACTCGTGCCACTTCTTTAGTCATTCAATTCTTCTCTGTTTCCCTTTTGGAGTTTTACTTGATGTGGAGAAATAAATTTCATTATTTTGAATGTTACTTCGTATTGTATACCGTCTTTATCCATTTTGGTTCTTCTTTCCTCTCCAACACTTTCTCCAAATTCAAATTGTCTCATTGTCATCCATATTTCGCATTCTTTCAGGGATTCCGGCGCAGGCTGATCTTTCTTCCAAAAATATCTCAAATGGATATAATCCAGTAGTACTTTGTTGACTTGCTTTTATTGTAAACTAGATCTTCTGCCGTAATTCTACCCAGGTCTTTTCCTTACATTCTCCAAATAAAGCTGCTGTGATAATATCCCTCATTGTTCGTATGATTCTTTCCACTAGACCAGTGATTCTTAATTTTTTTGAAATCATGGAGAATTTTTGATCATTAGAAAAATTCGCGGAGCATCAAAATCAAAGAGTCGTAAAATAGGCAGGCATAACTTTTATTAAAGATATATATTAACATTAAATTTTAATGTGATAGCAGAGCTTGTCGGCTTTTGCAGATTTATGCGATATTAGGTTTAATATTTGATATAGCCACTCTCAATTCTTTTTCTAAATTGGTAAGTCTTGCGTGTTTCTTAGTTTTTATATTGGTTAATGTCGAGAAATCGATCTCTCACAAATATGAAGTTGAAAATTGTAATAAGATTTTCAATGCCCTTATAGAGAGAGCTCAGTATTCCTCTTGGACAAAAATCCAAAATTCATCCAGAGTCATTTCTGTGAATTCTATTTTTTGAGTACAATCCATTGACAAGATACTCAATTGTTCTTCTTGATACGAAAAATCACAACTCGATGTATCACTGGATGTATCAATCGTGGCAAAGGGATTTCGTATCGAGTCATAATTTTCTATATTTATTGAAAGAAACTAACATTCAATCTTTTTTCCAATGAAGTTAAATATTCTGTTAGAGATGAAATAATTTCCTCATTTAAGTTCTCATTTAACGAAGGAAGCATATCTACTCTCCTTTCTAAAATGCGATTTTTCCGAAAGGGTGTCAATTTTTGTGGATGTTGAATTTTTTTCCTTGAATACTGACATTAACGCTATTCAATTTATTAAAAATATTAGCTAAATATTTCATTTTAGCCCATCAAATATAATTTTAAAAACATTGTACAAAATCATCCCATCATTTTGGAAAAGGTCGCCAAGTCATTTTTAAGTTCCAAGAATTGGCATAGCACTTTTTTGTTTTTAAAATGATTAAATAAAATTTTCGAAATTTAAAATTTTTTTAAATTAATTTTTTAGAATTTATTCGTTATTATAAAATCATACGGCACGTGTTTAATAATTTGTTTTGTTACGTTTAATTTCTGGTTTTGTAGTTTTAATAAAAAATTGAATAAATAAACCGTAAAAAAATTTACTACGGATACATTCACGATCGCGCGATAATAGATCAAAGTTGTTGGTTTTATATTTTTAATCGTAGAGTATGTTGACTTTTATATATTTAGATTTTAATTNCAAGTTGCAATACGGCGTCATATTTGTCAGAAGTGGTAACCAGAATTAGAAGCCCTCGAATGGTTAACATGGAACGACTATTATCTATATGGATAGAAGACCTTAGCCAAAAACGTATTCCAATTAGTCAAATGGAAATTCAAGCGAAGGCACTAAGTCTTTACAAAGACTTGAGGACTAAAGATGAAGTAGAAGACCTTGGTTCCGAAACCGGTGAAACCTCTACGGCCAGTCGAGGGTGGTTTTCTCAGTATAAGGAACGAACTGGTATTCACAACATTAGGAGCGCTATCGAAAATATAGGTGAAGCATGGAATGAAGTGACACCAAAAAATATGAGAACCGTTTGGAAAAATCTAATACCGCATTGTGCTAACGATTTTGTTGGTTTTGAGAAACATTTTTCTGAAGTTACTAATGAAATTGTGGAGCTTGGACATCAGCTTGGATTTGAAGATCTAGATTCCGTAAACGTAATGAAATGCATTCAATCTAGTGCGAAAGATCTCGATAATGAAACACTTATGAAAATAGACGAACGGCGAGCTTATGAAGAACTGGACGAAGACTCAGAAAACGATGAAATTGTTGAACCCCCTGCTAAAGATTTAACTGCTGAACAGCTCAAAGAAATCATTGAAATGATCGAAAAAGTTTCGGATCATATAATGGAAGTTGATTCTAATATAGAACGCCGCATTACAATTCGTCGAACAATAGCCAACGCAATTCATTGCTACAGAGAATTGTATGAGGAGAAACGACCAAAAAAAGTTCAGACATCGTTATTGAAATTTTTAAACAATAAAAAATGAATCTAAACATTAGAATTTAAGTGAATTGCTTTTGTTGATCTTTTTTTAAATTAAATTGTTGTGTTTATTTAATTTTATTTACTTGTTTTTCATCAGCTATTTTTAATATTTTTAAAATGAAATAAATTCTTTTTTTTGATTTAGTTGCAATCAATTGCAGACTTATAAATTTCAATAAATATATATTTAAATGTACAACTGTGTTAAATATGCTTGTTTTGCTCTTGAATATCAGAAAAATAAAAATACAACAAAATATTTTTTGTTTACTAGATTATAATCACGATTTTTAAATTTCATAATAGGGGTACTAAGCCGTAAATATAAAAAAAAAATAGTACGGCTAAATTCCAGGACCGATTAACCGTACTGTTCGAGGTATTCCTGTACTTGTTAAAATACTATACTAACATGAAAGGAGTTCGTCTACCTGACCAGTACTTCGGCTATTACCGTATATACAGCAAAATATTATAAATGGTCGAAAGATGTTGCATTCAGAGTCTATGAAAATTTCAATGTAAATCCAACTTGAACTCTAAAGTTTCATGTCTTGGATTCATAAGAACGATATACTCCCAGTTAGGAACGAAAGGCAAAAAATGAATGGACGGCAGATGTTTTTCCGACCAATACGACTTGCTCAGGTCTGCTTCTACCAGGGAAGTTTTTCTCTTCTATCTAAAGGTAAAACTGAAGTCAGTCAAGATTTTTCTAGGAAGGGTATGGAGAGGGGTGGATGAGTGCAAGTAAATTCGCTTGGCAACCGACTTAAAAGAATTTTTTATCTGAAATGTGTATTCTTGAATATTTCCATGTTAATTTATCAGAATCATGCATTGGTGTTTCACAAAAAATATTTCAAATTCAAAGTTTTAAATATTAACTTAGATACAACTCCAATTTAATAAATAGTCGGTTTAGTTTACTGAGGGTAAAATATCATTGATCTGACACTTCAATTAACTGATTTATTATCCTAATACGCAAGATGTATTTATTAATTTTACTTTGGTTTTTTTTAAGGTTTTTGTGGATTTCTTACCTGGATTCCCCGACAATATTAGACCTTCGTTTAGTAAACAGGGCTATTGGATAAATTTTGCTAGCATTCGTCATTCGCAGAATTCCTTTGTTAACGACGTTATTGCAAGTTCACCATTCCTGAAAAATTCTATTAAAAAAGTTATTTTAACATTGAATGGAAAATTTATTATTTTTATAAACATATAATTGTAGTTGTTATCTGATTCCATTTTACACATGATGATGCGCACATCACATGGGATTGTGGTACGCGTTGATGAACTTGGAAATTTGATAGAAAGTCTTCATGATACTAAAGGTGTAAATGTTTCAACATCTTCTGAAACATTAGAAGTCGGAAATCATTTATATCTAGGAAATTATTACTTACCATTTTTGGTGAAAATTAATTTATAAATTGTATATTATGTAATATTATTTTGTTGTGCTATGGTCAATCAAATAACATCAACGGAGTTTTTGAGTGGTATTGAAATTTATTAATTACGTCATTTAAGTAGTGTTTTACAAACTTTTTGTCATATTAATCAAGTAAATATCAATTAATTTTAATCTTTATCGAATCATTCTCTGTCAAATCATTTGTTAATTAAAACCTAAACTAAGATTTTACTTTTTTGACTAAACACTTGTTACAATTGAATTTGGCAATTTTGACTACAGTTTGTACGAAATTATTTATTAATTTACATACACATAAGGAGTATCAGTAATCATTTTTGATACTGCTTTACTTCAGGTTTAAATATAAGCAAAGAAATTGTTAGGAAAGAGTATTGACCAAAGTTTGGACAAATATCATCGCGTTATATTCATCAGTAAAATCCTTCATCTTTTGAGTATATCGGGCTGTTAGTGTATTTTAGGACCAGCCTTGATTTCTTTGAATTATCTCTTCAGGATAATTTGTTATAACAGATTTTCTTTCCTGTAGCTGGCAACATAATTTTTAGTAAACGTTTTTGAAAATTACAATAAATATAAAATAAAGCTTTTTCAAAACATTATTTATTGATTAAACGCACATTTCAATTTTTGAATTGTGCTAGTCGTAAGCAGTGAAGATGCAACTGACAGCTGATACGACCATCAAATTTATGCTCGACAATTGTGCGTATCTTTAAAATAAATAGATTAAATAACCTTATGGTTAAAATCTCTGTTAATAAGCTGATACACCTTGCACGTTTTTTTTAATAATTTTCTTAATTTCTACTAGTTTCTTTTAAATTAATTCTTTTTGGGCAACAGCTGTTTTAATTGCTAACCTAATTTTATTAATTTCTCGTTCTGTAACTATTTGCTCTACAGCTGCTCACTCATATCACTGCAAATTGCTTTTTAATCAATAATGATTAAGCGCAGAATAATTTCTACCTTTTGTGTAAAAGTTCACACATATTTATATTAATTGATTTCTTAACATATTTAATTATAGTAATTATATATATATATATATATATATATATATATATATATATATATATATATATATATATATATATATATATATATATATATATATATATATATATATATATATATATATATATATATATATATTTATATTATATAGTAATTATAGAGTTGTTTTTAGTAATTATTATTATTATTATCCTACATGTTATTATTATCATCCTAGCCTTTATATGGCTAATGAAATTTTCTCCTTGAACGAGCGCAGCCCCAACATAAGCACGAGTTTGTTATTTAGGATGACAGGCAAACGTACAAATAATTTGCAGAAATTAGACGAAGCATTATTGTCTATCAAGTCACTATTAACTGATGTTGAGAAAGCTTTTAGTGTATCAGCTGTTTTTACAAAAATTTCGGTCAAGACTGTCGGATAAATCTCAAAATGCTTTAGTTGTCTCAACTATTATAAATTGATGAAGAAATAGAGAAAATAGTTAATAAAAAAGATTTATTTTTTGATAAATAGTAAACTGCAGTTTGTGAAAATGTGGGTTTTTGACAAAACTTAAACAAAGTTTGAAAAATGATTTATCTTTTGGAAAAAACTTCCAATTACTTTTATAGCCAGTTCACTCAAAAAATGTGTATAAATTATATATCTTTGAAAAAGCTTTTAAATAAAGGTAATTAACATTATTATATTGGTCAAAGAATTTCTTCATTCATTCATTCTGAAAGTAATTTCATCATAAATCATTAAACATACATAAAAATATTTGTACAAAATTAACCTGCAAGACACATTCTACAAGTTATTCAAAATAGTCGTTACCAATTGTTTGAAATATTTTTCAAAAACTTTAATAATTAAATTGCTTTTTCAAATTTTAACACAACATAAATGATTTGACAAATATATTTCTCAAAGATAAAGGTTATGGGAGACAGGACCAAACATTGCCCATAATCATACTGCTATTCTAGTATTCAAAAGATTAAAAGCTTTAAATATTTTACAAAATTAGCACAGACGTCTTGACCGAATTAACTAAACTTCAAAGCTTGGTCAGAATTCACAAACTATTAAAGTATATTCTGATTAAGTGATTTTATTTTGGAATCCATAAGATCAGTGCTGTACTGCCAGAGGAATTCTGCCAACTTATCATCATTAGCTTCAGAATTTGGAGATTCCATTGGTTGGCAGTCACTGAAATACTGACCAGAAAATTTATGAAGGTCTGGATTAACGGCGCAGCAAATACTGGTCTGGGAGCCTTCAAAAGGTGTTTTCAAAAGAAAAGTAAAAGCAGGTCTAGCATACTAATAAATAATTTTATTCACATATTTAATGATGATAATGAAGATTACTTCCAAATATTCAATACCGGGCAAATATCTACTCAATTCTGTGTTAACAACTCCCGGGTGTAAACTGACCACTGCCACACCAAACGGTTGAAGAATCTTAGCAAGATGTCTAGCATGCAATATATTTGCTAATTTGCTTTGAGCATATGAAGCTAGAAGGCTAAAGTCGTATCCGTGCAAATTAATATCCGTTTTATTTATTACACCGTGCAAATGTGCTCTAGAGGACACAATTATTATCCTAGATTTCTCTGAGTTTTTTATTACATCTATCAGTTCATTAGTCAAAAGAAAATGGCCTAAATGGTTCACTCCGATATGCATTTCAAAACGGTCCATTGTTTCCTGATATGACCACGTAAGGATTCCAGCATTATTGATGAGTATATCTAATTTCTTAAACGAATATTTGAATTGTTTTGGTGAAGGACAGAATAGATTTTATTGAGGCCAAATCAACAGTATGTGTGAATATCTTGCTTTCATCAACCTTCGATTGCAGCAAAACTTGATTTCTGGCTGTTATGCACTTTTGTTCATTTCTACAACCCATATGAATTATCCCTCCTCGCTTTGCTAACTCTATAGCAGTCTCCAATCCAATACCAGTGTTTGCTCCGGTAATTAGGACGACTTTGCCATCAATACGATCTTTCAAATGACATAGGCTACCTTTGGTATATAGACCCAAATAGTACAAACCAACGACCGATAAAATTGTAAGCACCAGCAATTTTAATAAAATCATTCTAATAATTAAAATGATGATAATAATAATAATGATGATAATAATAATAATGATGATAAAACAATAAAATGATAATTTAAGCCTTTTGCTGCAAATAATGTATTTAATGAAAAAATTTTCGACTATAAGATAGTCCTTGTCAATCTCCTGGAATTTAGCAATGATCTTCCCGAAAATACCTTTCAATCTTTCTTTTATTTCCTTTCTCTTAATTCTCATTGGTTTTTTTAATTTATTATATTTTTTATTAATTTCTATATATATTATCAGTTATTCTCAAGGTCAATGAAATCATGAATTTGATCTGTTGTCATTGACCTTGAGAATAACTGATAATATATAAAGAAATTAATAAAAAAATATTATAAATTAAAAAAACCAATGAGAATTAAGAGAAAGGAAATAAAAGAAAGATTGAAAGGTATTTTCGGGAAGAACATTGCTAAATTCCAGGAGATTGACAAGGACTATCTTATAGTCGAAAATTTTTTCATTAAATACATTATTTGAGGCAAAAGGCTTAAATTATCATTTTATTGTTTCAAATAATAAATGCTGCTACTAAGAAATTATCACTTTATAATAATGATGATGACAATAATAATAATAATAATAATAATAATAATAATAATAATAATAATAAAATTAAAATTAATTATTAAATTTTTTTCAAAACCAAAAATGATGAGAATACTTATGTAAGTTACATTATATATTCGAATATTAAATGAAAATTATTGCAAATTGATACAACTTTTAAGTAAATAAATATCAAAGTTAGTAATTTCAACGTGTTTTAATTTTTCAAATTAATTTCTAGTCTTTTCTTTAATCTGATTGATATATGTATATATGTAACTTGAATGATTCTAAAAAATTTCTTATCCTTACTCAAATCTGATCGATTGATGTATATAAGAATATTGGTAAATGCGCAAAATCCTTTTATTTTGTTATTATTATCCTAAATTTACTGTTACTAATCTAATTGTGCATTTGAAAACTGCTTACATGATATATTTTATTATTTAATGTGGTAATAAATTTTATAATCTTTAGGATTTTGATTAGTCGCTTTGTGCGTGGTAAAACTTTATGAGATGTATGAATGCATGAGTGTTTGTGTTTCACTAAGACATTAATTTTTTAGGATAAATGTCATCGTTGTACGACATACCATTGATGTACTTCATTAACTTAAATTTTGACAGGTAAAGCCACAATTCATAAATGTAGAGCAGATGCAGATAATGTGTAAATATTGTTTACACCCGGTTTTACTCACATTCTTATCATTACTATTATTCATCAATTTTAACCCAACTATACTAAATTAATCTTAGTAAATTTGTATTTAGCACAATGTATAATCAATGACGCACTAGTTTAACACATTAAGGCTCAGATTTTTTTTAAATTTAAATTTTTAAATGACTTGCGTTTAGTTATAACTTACATGGGAGGTAATATCTTACTATAATATTTTTGTATGCAATATATTTCAATTCAATGATTGCTTAGAAATATTGTAAAAAATAAAAAATATAAACAATAAAGTCGTCATTTAACTACCATGGGTGCTAATGGGCCAACTAAAATTACTCCATTATACCCTAATTTATTGCAATAATTTTTCCCCATTAGCTGCAACTTTGAAGAATAATCTATTAGTAGAGAACTAGTGACACTATGTGCCGTGAAATATTTGGCTTGACAATCCTTTTTTTATATTTTTGTTTAAATGAAGTGATTTATTTTTTTATATTAAATTTTTTTATATTTTTGTTTAAATTAAATATTTAAATTATTATTTATTTTTATATTTATTTATTTGTTTATATTATTATTATTAATAATAAATAAACTAAATTTATTACTTCATTTTGAAAAATTATATTCAAATTCCCAGACAAAAATTTTATTTAATTTTATCTAATTTATATTTTAACTTTTATTATTTGCTTTAAAATTTTTAAAAATTTAATTTTCGTTTGATTTCAGGTCGATCGTTCACTTTATGAGACTTTACTGTAGAGACATACAATTGACTTGAACAAATAATTTATTGTAATTAACATTATCGAAGAACTTGAACATCACTAGAGATATCATTGTGAATACGATGAAGGTTCCTGTTTCCTGTATTTCTGACATATTTTATCCATTGATTTTGACTCGATTTGATGATTCTTCAACTTCTTCAACTTGTTCGACTTCAGTGACAACTTCAGTTACTTCGTTAGACATGTTTGAATTTGATGATTTTTTAAATTGAATTTGATAATGATTTTTGTAAAAAGTCAAAGTAAAAGATTATTTAAACAATTGTTTTTAATTTTTAATTTTAATTTAATTAATTTAATAATATATTTTTAGTTCAATTATTAAATTAATAAAAGTGCTAGTCAGAGGCACTACAATAGCCCCTGCTGAAGTACGCGGAGCGTATCAAAAGATAAAAACGGCGATAATGGTGGAAGCAGTCACTGAAAATCATAATCTGAGAGGTATTGAGGGAGTTTACGTGTTTGCCTTGAGGGGAATGGCGAATTTTTTTGAAGGAGTTAAACATTTGGTGTGTCTGGTGGTGTTGTCGGTTGTTCCATGTCTTCTAATATGTCTTCGTTTATGTTCAAGTCTTTTGTGATATGGTTGTTTGGGATTTCGTCGTATTCAAGGGTGCAAAAGGTGCATAGATGAGAGTATGTGACCAAGGAATCTTACACGTTTTTGAAAGAAATTGCATTTTATTTACATTGATCTGTAAGTTATAACGGTTCAATAAGTCAAGAACAGTGTGTAAATCTTTGTTGTGGGTGTCGCGGTCGGGTGATGCTACGATTATATCGTCGGGGTATGCAAAAGCATGTTGGACATCCCGGAAAATTGTGTCCATGAAGAGTTGTAAAAATTGGGCTGCATTCCTTAGGCCGAAAGGCATGAACATGCATTCGAAATTTCCAAATTGTGTGGTTACAGCGGTTTTGGGAACGTCATCGATATGTACTGGAAACTGATGGTAGTCTTTCGAAAGGTCGATAGTTGAAAATATGGTGGATTGTGAAAAGCCGGTTATTAAATCTTTGATAAGTGGCATTGGGTATGCATTGTGAACGGTCACTTGATTGAGTTGATAGTAGTCGCCCCACGGCCTGAGTGAACCGTCTTTCTTGGTGACTACGTGTATTGATGACGCCCATAGAGATGAAGAACGGCGTATAATGCCTGCATTCTATAGACTGGTGAATTCGGCTTTAACTGCGTCGAGTTTGATGGGTGGGAGGGATCTGGTTCGATTATGTTGAGTCGATAGAGTTGTAGGTGGTATGATAGGGGTATGTGATTGAGATTGTCTCGATTATGTCGTGCATTGGCTCTGAATTAGGTGAGTGTTGGATATCTGACATGTGTTTATTGCGTTCTATCGTGTCAGTAGATTGGATAAAGCTGAGTTGGGTCGTTGGAGATGTCTTTGTAGAGATTGATGTTCTGTTTGGTGATACATTTGTGGATATAGGATTGAGATGTCTGTTTATAATGAATAGTCGTCGATTTTTGCAGTCTATCATGAGGGATTGTTCGCTGAGGAAATCGGAGCCTAGAATGGGATGAATTGTGTCTGCTATGTGGAAATTGTGAGTGAAAGTTGAGTTCAATGTCGGTAACTTGAATGAAAGTTTTTTTGTTCCCAAAAATTGTATCGGTGTGCCGTTGGCTGCCAATACGGTGAAAGGATATTTGAGATCTGGAGTTATAGTGGTTGGGAGGATCGAAAATGATGATCCGGAGTCGACGATGAAGTGAATTGATGAGCTGGAATTGAAAGTTGATTCAACTGTAAAGATGTTGTTGATCGCAAAGGCACCGCCTGAAAATCCAGGATTTACAGACGGTGAAGTTAGTTTTTTTTTGGGGGGGATTGGAGTAGTTTTTGTCGTATTGTGGTTTATTTGAGTGACTATTCACAAAAGTACAGCCTGGAAGGCATTTCTGTGCATGTAACCCGAAGAGATTGTGGTAAATGCAGATGAGAATAACTCTTAAGGTTAACGGAGGGTTTGGCCAAGAATATCCTATCTAACATGTTCTAGCAGTAGATGGTAGTGTCACCGCTAGATCATGTCACCGCTAGATCACATACCCCCCCTCCCCCCAGGGAAAAAAAAAATTTTTTTTAAAAAAAGGTCAAGGTCAATTTTTTTTCAAGGTCAAATTTTAAACAAAGACATATGACTCATCAATGTCATTTCAAGGTCGCGTGACTCATCCAAGGTTATTCCCAAGGTCATATGACTCATCGTGATGACTCATCAAGGTCATATTATTATTTTTAAAAAATATTATTATTTTATTATTATTATTCAAAATATTATTAGTGATCTAGCGGTGACATGAAAGTTACTGGTAAAAATATTCAAGACAAAACTTTAACAAAGAAATTTTAAATATTATACTTTAAATATACACTAAAATTTATTATCATCTCCACAGTTCATAACATTTTCAACAACATGATCTATACAATGTTTACTGATTGTTGTTATATAGTTGTAGGTTGATAATGCTTAGTACCTGGTTGTTGTCGGTTGTAAGTACTTAGTATCTAGTTGTTAGCTGGTTGTTGGTATCTAGTATCTAGTAAATGGGTAGGTGGGGGTTGAGTGTTAGCAATACCCTTACGACCAGTACCCTTAGGGGGTCAAAACATCCTGTCGGATAAACTCAGAGTATATATAATAAAACTGATCAACGATTTTTACATTGCAATAATAAGTCAGTAGTAATCAATTAAAAGAAGATTGTTTTGTAAATTAGAATTCTATAGTCTTTCATTTTAATTTAAATTATCATCAATCCCACGTAGTGATGAGTTGACAATTATTCATTTTTTGATGAAAATCATCATTTTTGTTAAATTTAGACATTTTGAAAAGGTTTTTCTACTGATTGTAATTAAACATATTTTGAAGACAGATAAAAAATTAATTTAAAAAGCATTTCATAAAATACAATGAAGAATATTTAGTTGATTGTAAGTAGTTAGTTGTAAGTATCTGGTTGTTTGAGAGTTAGTTAGTACGTGGTATCATGTTGAAAGTATTTGGTATCTAGCTGTTTGTTAGAAATACATTGTTGTAAGTATTTGATTGTAAGTATCTGGTTGACCTTTTAAATTATAACTTAAACATATTTGATTGTAATAATTTACAAACAAATAATGTTTTCCCACAGCCCTTGGATCAATAATTTGATATACTGCATTATTTCTCAATTACATTTTAATTAATTTAATCTATTAATATTATTTATATTTGTTTTAATTAATTGTTATACATGAATAAAAAATATTCAAATATAATTACATTATTAATGCTTAGCAATAAAGTATTATTTTTATTATTATTATTTTTATTATTATTATTTTTATTATTATTTTTATTAATATTATTTTATTATCATTATTATCATTATTATTTGTAAAATTTACATCTAAATTTTCTTTAAAAACTATTTCATTAAAATTTTCATTTCTCAAAACCTGACTATCATTCAAACTTTTTATAATAGATTAAAAATTATTACTTAAATTAAAAATTTATGTCCATAATTTACTTTAATATAATTATTACTATCAATTCTCATTCTCTTTCTAAATTTATTAGTTAGTTTTTAAATTTACCCTTTTCATTTACTATTATTTTTATTAGTAGTGGTTAATTGAAATCTGTCTTGAAATTAATTTAATATAAATTTGTATTTAATTTTGACTTGGAAAATTATTTCATAAAAATTTTACACTGTTTGAAAATACGCTAACGGAAAAACTGAACGATGTTAAGAAAAGGTATTTCAATTTGTAAAGAAAATCAAGTTTCGGTTTTGTATTTACCGTGTGGTCACGTAATTGTTTGTTCTAAGTGTCACGAGAAGAATTTTCACAATTGTCAAGCCTGTTCAACACTGATTAATGAATATCATACTATATACATGTAAGTTCTCAATACAAATCAATACAATATCAAAGTCAAATGAATTATTACCATACATAATGACGGTACTATAATATAGAAAATTTTCAAACATTGAATAATATGAAATAATCTTGGTAATTAAATATATTGGGCGCAACTACCAAATGGTGATGATATGATAAATTTACCAATTTAGTTAGAAATTCATGTTTTTGGTTGTACTTGGATTCATAACAATTTTTATATAGTTGATAGTAATACCAAATATTTCAATCATTTAACTAGAAACATATTTAGTATAATATTTAAAATTATTAAATAATGATTAATTGGGGGTAGTTTTGAATAAAATTCTTAGGACAATTCTGTGACTATTTTAGTAACTAATTAACAATTTATATTGAGGAAAACATTTAACAAATTCATAGAGATTTTATATACCTTTCTGCGAAATATCATTTGGAGATATTAATTAGTAAATTCTTTAGCAAGAAACATGTTTATTTCACATTCAGCAAATTTATATTCAATTTATGCATGTTTGATAGAAAAACATGATTATTTTAGAAATCAATTCATAGATATATTAAAAACATTTAAGGTATCATTCAGTAAAATAATATAGTATTTTTGAGTATGTTTTAGTTAATTTATAAATAAGAGTATTTTGATATATCAATAAAGACCATATACTCCGAGTTTATCCGACAAAATATTCTGTCCCCCTATGGGTATTGCTAGCAAGGGTACTGCTCACATTCAACATGTCACAAGGGTATATTAATCATTTAGAAATTCTTAGGTAATTTAGTGAGATGATCAGAAATTCGTGAATATTTTAAATGTAACTTTACACTTATGTCGAGCGACTAATTTATTGGTTAACTTTGTAGTCATTTAAAGCAAAAATTAATTTATTCATCTAATGTTCGTTACAATAGTTAATAATATGAGAAAAACATGGTCATTATTCATTGATAATTTTAAATTCTTTATCATTTGGAGTAAATTTGTTTGAGGCAAAAATAATTAAAGGAGTCATAATAGAAATATGGTTATCATTTATCCAATTAAGGGGCTTATTAGTTAGAAATATATATTATAAAGTAACAATTATTTTCTAATTTAATTAGATGATCATTAGACGTAATATATCTTTGCGAGAAATTTAAGATGTTTGAGTAACCAAAACCGTGGATAATTAATAGAAAATTAATAAAAACTGGTTCTAAAGTAAAACATAAATCTAAATTACTGTGCAATTACATTCATTACAACCTAATAAACCTAAAACGATAAAATTTCACAGGAACTATTATTGACTCACTAGCTAAACACTGACTATTTCCCTTGAAACATTTATATTTTATCAATAAGAAAATTGTCAATTTAAATAGAGCTATTCAAAACATTTCCACCTTAACCGATCCTTCACCAAATATTTCTATCCCTTTAAACATCCAACCGACTATATTCCTTAAAAATCATATATTCCCATCTTAACCTAACCCACACTAAATCTAACCGGCTATATCCCTTAATTTCACTCACTTGAGCCCTTTAATATATCAATTCTCTTAAAATCCATAGAAAATTCTTCAAAATATGAATTTATTTAATTGTTACAGATACCAAACATTTTTCCATTGAAATAATTTAGTGGCTAAATTCATCTAGTAAGAGCCCACTAAAAGATCAAAATTCACTAAAATCAATATTTTCTACAAATATTTCACCACATTTACCATCAAATATCTAACTAGGGATGAAATATATTGATTGATCATAATTTTTCATCGATTCAGCCAATTATAGCAATTATAACATGATATATCTTTCAAATTAAATCACAAATTTCAAGATATTTTCAAGTAGATTTCAAATAAAATTCATGATAAAATTAGCTGGTTTCAACTTTAGATTTTCAATATTTAAAAGTTCATCAATGTGTAAATGGAAATATTCTTAGAAAATATATGAAAAAATTATTTAGTCAAATTATCATTACAAAGTCATCATCATCAAAATTTATCCTATCACTTGATTATTGTAAAAACTCTAATTATTAACCTAACTGTCATAAAAATAATTTTTATTTTAAAAACAAGTCAATAAAATATAGCAAATTTTTAAATATTCTTTCAATTAACATGAAATTCACAAAAATTATAGTAATTCACTTGAATATTTACTAAATCGCACTAACATCAACTCTAAAAAATTACCAATGAATTTAGTGCCAAATAATAACCAAAGATTTGCCTAAATAAAATCATTAAAACACATCAGTACCTTTGCGACCAGTACCTTGCGACCAGTACCCTTACGACCAATACCTATGGGGGGTCAAAATTCTTACCACCTGAGAATAATATTGTTAATTTATCTCGGTGTTATTAAAATTATCTTTCGACTTTACGCTTCTTATAATTTTAGAATAAGATTTTTTATCAAAATTTGTGTTAATTTTTATGATTCAATTTGATGGAGTTATTGTTAATTCGTTTTATTAAATATACTCTGGGTTTATCTGACAAGATATTTTGACTTTGCCGTTATTAATGATGATGATACCTTCAATAGTTCATTCGAAAGGTCTTGCACTAAGCTTCAAAATAAGTGTTTGATTATAAATTCGGATGATGGGAACGATAACGTTTTGGCAAACGAAAACCATGTCACCGCTAGATCACTTAATAATATTTTGAATAATTATATGACCTTGAAAATGATTTTTGGTAAAATGTTAATAACTTTGTCAATATTAATGATGATGATACCTTCAATAGTTCATTCGAAAGGTCTTCGATGAAATAAAATGATTGGAACGATAACGTTTGGGCAAACGAAAACCATGTCACCGCTAGATCACTAATAATAATTTCACTATTAAAAAGATGGTGGTCATCAATTGTTAATAACTATACCAATAATAATGATGATGATAATATTTATATATCAGTAGATAGATCTTGCACTGGGCTTTAAAATGAGCTATCGATTAATAAATTCAGATGATGGGAACGATAACCTTTGGGCAAACGAAAATCATGTCACCGCTAGATCACTAATAATATTTTGAATAATAATAATAAAATAATAATATTTTTAAAAAATAATAATATGACCTTGATGAGTCATCACGATGAGTCATATGACCTTGGGAATAACCTTGGATGAGTCACACGACCTTGAAATGGCCTTGATGAGTCATGGTCTTTGTTTAAATGACCTTGATGAGTCATATGTCTTTGTTTAAAATTTGACCTTGAAAAAAAATGACCTTGACCTTTTTAAAAAAAAAATTTTTTCCCCTGGGGGGAGGGGGGGTATGTGATCTAGCGGTGACATGATCTAGCGGTGACATGATCTAGCGGTGACACTACCATCTACTTCTAGCGTCCGATGAAAAGTTTTTGTGAAAAAAACAGGTCAGAGGTGGAAAAGAGTTTGACCTGTCAGTTCTTTGGGAGTATGGAATTTGTTGAGGAGGGTTAGTTAACATGGCGACAGCTTTTGTCAAGGAGGTTATCTGTTCTTGAAGCGAGGGGTCAGAGACGGATCAGATAGATGTGGGTGTGTTACGAATAGGTGGTCTGGTGATCAGTTTATCAGCGATTTTTGCCAGGTGGAAAGGATCGTCTGAATCGACGACGAGTAGGGAGGTTTGGACGTGATGTGGGAGCGCTGTTAAAAAATAGTGGCATAGGATAGCAGTGTTCTTTAATAGACCGGTATGAGCGTTTTCTAGTTCTCGTACGAGTTGGGATAAAAATGATGATGATGCTTGGCCTGTGTATGGAGTGGGTTTTGATAGTTTCTCGATTGATGAAGTGATTGTGGGTGAGTATTTCTTATGTAAAGTGTTTTGATGGACTCGTAAGGGTTTTCGGAGTCTAATGCATCAGCAATTTGCGAACCTAATTTTGACATTAATTCGTCAGGTATCGCGTATAACACGATGTCTTGTCTAGAAATGGGGTTGGCCTTTGTGCGCGACTCAAAAATGCGGAACCAAGATGATGGGATGCCGTTTGAGTCTAAAAATATTGATTGGGTTCGACCGATGGGCGTGGATGAGTGATGTTTGTCCTGAAAAAAAGTGTGACGATTAATTGTTCCGGGATATAAAAAGGGTCGATGATGGTGACTCCGTTATTTAAGGTGAAAAACTCGTTCTCGTCTATTAAAAAATGTTTCGATAGGTCTTCGATAAAATTTTGGGTTACACGGACTTGGAACAAGATGTTATTGTGACGGACAGTAATGTTGCGCGTTTTCTTATTAATTAAAGTTTGGTTTTTGGGTTTTGGAGATTGGTGGAAAAAGAAAAATATATCAACATAATAATTGAACATTTTTAATACATTATACATAAATTTAATAAAAGAAAATGTATTAATAAAAGTCTTAAGGTCAATTATACATGTAATTTTTAAAGAAAGAAGAAATATTTTTAAAGAAAGAAGAACATTTACCTTTGTCACTTCTGACACCAATTGTAGAGACATACAATTAACTTGAACAAATTATTTATTGTAATTAACATTGTCGAAGAACTTGAACATCACTAGAGATATCATTGTGAATACGATGAAGGTTCCTGTTTCCTGTATTTCTGACATATTTTATCCATTGATTTTGACTCGATTTGATGATTCTTCAACTTCTTCAACTTGTTCGACTTCAGTGACAACTTCAGTTACTTCGTTAGACATGTTTGAATTTGATGATTTTTTAAATTGAATTTGATAATGATTTTTGTAAAAAGTCAAAGTAAAAGATTATTTAAACAATTGTTTTTAATTTTTAATTTTAATTTAATTAATTTAATAATATATTTTTAGTTCAATTATTAAATTAATAAAAGTGCTACATTTACTTGTTTTATTTCAAAAGAATTAATTATTGTAGAATTTTAACTTACTTGTTTGTAGATTTTTAAAAAAACTTATCATTAAAACTGCTTTCCCTTATTATACTATATTTTAAATATTATGCATTTTAAACTATAATTACTGTACATTCAAATTTAGTTCAAGCTTTATCCACATAATCCACATAACATTTTATTGAAACATTTAATTATTATTACCATTTTGAAAATACTTGCTGAACAAATTATAATTAGAACTTGATAAACTTTTTTCTAATTACCTTGTAATTTTGAAAATTTAAAAAAAAATTCATTATTATTTAATTTTAGGTCGATTATTGACTTTATAGAACTTTATGTTAAAAATTCTACCAAGAACGTAAATTATAACAAGAATATTTCAATTTGAACAAAATTTTAAATTGTATTTTATTCGATTTATTATAAAATAAAACGTCGAGTTAATTTTAGATTAACTGGGTATTAATTTTTAAGAAAAGACAAAATAAAGACGAAAATAATAATTCTTACTTGAAACTAATTTATTTAAATTAATCGGATAAATGAATTATTAAATGATAAAAAAACATTTTAATTAACTAAGTCAAATTATTCACAATATATATATATATATATATATATATATATATATATATATATATATATATATATATATATATATATATATATATATATATATATTTTATTATTCACATAAATTTAATTGTTAAAGTGATCATGCTTGCTTCGATTTGCATTCATTTCTAGACGGAACAGTTGCGATATGCATTTGACGAATCTTATAGTGACCGTAGGCATAGCTTTTATTGTTTTAAAGAGCGATGAAAAAAATTTTTTAAAATGAGTTTGAATTAAATTAAAAAAATCTTTAGTTTACTAATATTTTTGAATTTACACATGTTTATAGTTTTAATAAAAATTACTGAATCAAAAAAATATTTTGTTTTAAAGTTTTCCGAACACATCGACCAATTTAATATTGGCTCTTAGTCTCGTATAACACGGTTTCACCTGTATTATTTTAAGAATTAATTGTATCCATAATAGAAATAATAATTGAATAGCATTTCTTTAAAGGTTAAACAAATTATTACCCCTTTGAATGAGAACATGAATTTTAGAGAATTAGTTAAAAGTGCGACACTTCTAGAAAAAAATAGAAACTTTCTACACTCACCAGGAACGGAGAGTTGGCTACTCCATTCTCTTTAAGTAGTCATATAAATAGACATTCGGAATAAAAAAACAATAAACAAGAATCGATAAGTATGAAAGGAGATAGCATTAGTATGTGCGGTAGCAGCAGCGGCCGCACTCTTTGGCATTCAAAAGGTTAAGGACTTATGTTTATGTCATTACATTACTTCTTATTTTTATTGTATATAATTTTCATATATTTTATAGAGCTATTTTAATATATGAAATGTGCAATTATTTACTTCCATTAAATTTGCATATATTCTATTTTATTTTATATTTCTGATGAAATTTTAAATCTTACTTGATATTAACATTAAAAAATAATTAAAAATACTTACAGGCTTTAAGAATATAAATAGAAACTTGTATGATATTTATCCACGAAAATATCTTGTCATGTTTTAGATTTAAAAATTCTAAAATTTAGAAAACTATGAAAAAAAGAACTTACCGACGCAAAATTCTGTAGGCGTACAAATGCGTTGATAAATTGCACTGAGAATTTATCAAAGTTCATAATTTGTAATTGCAGTATAAAGTACTTTTTTTAATATTACTAAAACTTTTAATTAAATTATTTTGTCCAGCATTAAATAAAAATAAACGGTTTTTTCTATCACATTCCAATTTTCCATTAGTAAGAAGGACGCAAAGAAAAGCCACATTAACTATAATTTATGTAATAAAATTACAATTTAAAATATTTTAAGACATTTGGAAAATGATACAAATGGGAGCATGTGCGTCCGCAAGAGGGCAATTGCCCGCCCCCCCTGAATTTCTCAAACCATACTGTTTTTCGATTACTTTAAACACATTTTAATAGATGCGCTCAAAGAATGTTGGAAAAACCTAAGACAAAAAAAATTAATAAAAAAATTTAAATTAAAGAAGCTTCCTGTTAATGTTATTAATTATATCTGGAAATCAATGATTTCAAATCATCTTATTTGTATAAAAACTTTCAATATTATAAAAAAAAGATTCTATTTTGTAAATAAACGAAATAAAAGTCATATTTTGTATAATGCCCGAAATATTTATTATACACATGCATTTTTTTCAACTCTCTACCCCCTTAGAAAAAAATGTCTACTTGGTAAAATAAATATTTTTGCCCCTCCCCCTTGGAAAAATTCCTGCGGACGCCCATGAACAGGACTCAGGAGTAACAGTAACAATGATCATCAAGAACTTATGGGAGAAAATTGGAATGCCAAAACTTTAACGTTGTGGAATATTATTATGCGAAGTGTTTCTTACGGGAGGAGAAGGATCAATAAAATATAAGACAACACCAGCCACATAGAATCAGAAAACTAGAAGGATTACGAAAATAATTGTAAAAACGGTCAAACCCGAATTCAAAGGCCGTGTAAATACAATGAAAGAGTTTAAAATTAAATTGATGAAAATCAACAATATAGAAGCTTTATTTATAAATAACATTCATACTAATGAAAAACAAATAAACACAACACTGAAAATTTGATCAAAAAATACGGAGAAATCCACGTCGGCAACCAATTCACGTGTGAAAAATTTGAAATAATAAAAGAATTAACGAAAGAGAATGTTGTCAGGCAATGAAATGGTTCGTGGAATGTCCCATTGGCAAGTGTAGGGAAGAAATATGGTTCATATGAATATTTGTGAACTACAGCGACTTACCGCAATTACAGAGTAAGAATCATCAATTGTAACAATAGAATAAAATTGATAAAATAGTTTTGACAACCACAATGGTTATTGTTTGGCACTGACTAAATGATATCACTAAAGTTCAGCAATAAATACTCAAGTACACAGCAAGAATAAATCTAGGGTACAAGTGATCTGATACTACCAGTTTGTAACCGTCCGCTTGCTGTTGGCTTGATTGATAGCGAAAGGCCTTTTGAATCCAAGTTCGCAAAAACATTTCAATTTAGGCAGTTCAGATTCATAAAATGAAAGCCTATTTTTGTATACCATTTATTTACAGCCTTCTAGATAACCTAGCAGTGACACCAAATGACTTACTTAATACGGTTAATTTCTACATCAGTGGTTTTCAACCAAGGTTCCGCCAGTACACTCTAGGGGTTCCGCAATTTCTAAATTTCTATAATGGAACAACATGTTAAATTCAATTTCGAATATCAATTTTATTATTATTATTATTTTTATTATTTCATTAGTCTATTCAAATTAAGTTTATTCAAACATGTACAATTTTGTTTTCATTTCATCAACAAACATGAACAATACTCTGAACATAAATATTTTCATTTCATATTAAAAAATAAATTCTGTTTTCTGCATAAGACAATTAAATTGGGTTACCATGGGTTCCTCGAACCAAATGTATGTCTTCGAGGGGTTCCGCTCTAGCAAAAAGGTTGAAAACTACTGGTCTACATGATAGTCTACATGATTCCAGTAAAAGCGTACAAGTAATGTGCAGATGTGCTAGCAAAATGTGAGCTCACTTACCGTGAATTTCACTGACATTCCTTTGATGTTAATCGTCTGTCGTTAGAAGTCACGTATCCGATTTGATTTGTGATCATAGCTCGTAACGAGGCAATACATTATAAATAAAGGTCTATTAAATGTGCAGGTTATATGTCATTTCAGTTAATTGTATGATCTCTTGCCAACGGACTTGCTCAATCCGTGCTTCCTTTTGCACTAGGCATTGAATCCGTTCTTTCTTGCAGACCTTAAAACACTTGTCTGACAATGGTAGAGCAGATGAGGCTGTTGAGTGAATGCGACACATCTCCTGTTCTGATGTAAATAATTTCTTGACTGCTTGAAGACATTTTGCTGTTAGTTGACACACGCAAGGCTTAATCGACAGCATCTCTATTTGATCACAAACCACCTGTTTCTGTAAGGCCGTGTTTACCATCTTACCTTTTCTAATTTTTCAAACCTGATGTTAAGCTATTTCATCCTTTGTTGTTGGCTGTCAATTGAAATTACCCTACTCAGACAGAAGCGATTTACAATAATCTACACCAATTTTCAATGAATAAAAACTGCTATAATGCAGTTTGGTTTGTAAACCAATTATAGATGACTCACCATTTGTGAGAAAAAGAAGTTAATTTATTTTAACCATTTTAAAAATGGCTTTTAAATAAGATTTTTAATTTTAAGTAAACTTTAAGGCTTGCATTTTGATTTTTTTTATTCATTTATTATTTGATTCTTAAATTTTACTTTATTCAACATTTACATTATTATTTATTTTTAATTACTTTTCAGCTTTTTAAGGAATGAATATAATGAATTTTGGAATTATTTCGATTTAATTGAAATCAGATATATTTTAATTATAATTTATTAAAAAAAGTAATCACCAAATATATTAATTTTTTTAACACATTTAGGGAAGAATAAACTAGTTTTTAAGGTTTTGGAATTTTCTTACAAATATTAACTGATTTTTCCAAAATCTAAAATAGTGGATTTTGAAACCATGAAGCACGAAAATGTTCATTTTTTCCGTGGAAACATAAAAATTGGACTACAAACTCCAACAAATTATTTCTCTGTTTTTCTGAAATAATTTTTTGTTGCCACCTCTATTTTCTTTATTAATTTCTTCATTTTTTTGTATTTGAAAATGATTGTTCGAATTAAATTTATGGTGATTTCAAGTGATCTTATTGATAAAGTAATTTTGCAAATAATTCTTACGAAGTTTTTTCGTCATTTTCTCTTTTACTTAAAACCGAATTCTCTGAATCTAGCTCAAAAGTTTTCTGTGGATGCGTCTCCCTGCAACCATTAGGCGGATATACTTGAATTGACGACTAGCCTTCACTATTCTATATTCTACAGGTGCAATTAATAAGGGTGCGAGAACAACAACCATGAGTAGTAACACCTTATAGCCCTGGTTCCGCGCATTGGAATTACCCCGAAATCACGCACCTTGAAATTGTGATCTCGACGAGTTTTCTTTTCTATGGTTGATTTATATTTGTGAATTGAATTATATTTAATAAATGAAGATTGCAATCACGTTGATCGTTGGCTGATATGATATTCTAAATATTTTTGTTTTGAAAGGATATCTATACTAATTGATTTTCAGAAGTTTCAAGCTGAGTGATAATTAAAGTTGTCAACAACGAAAATGAACTTTGGGTCTGGGTTTTATGATTTTATTTACACCATTTTGCATGGAATAAAAAAATTATGATAAAAGTTGGTGTGCAGATATATATTATTTGGTTATTATTTAACAAAGTACGTTAGTTTCTGACTCCTCGCGTGGTTTATTATTGCAATGGAATAACTAAAACCTAACACAGAGCATTCTATTCAATTTTGATCACAAATACAACTTATCACTGTATTTGCATCTTTTTTTCGAAATAATTTATAAGTTAGGTTGCCTTCTGGGTAAAATAATTTGTAATTTTCTTTAATTTCACTTAGATTTTATCTTTCATTTCTCTCGAAGCTTCGAAAACGTTCACAAATTTTTTATTGCTTTATTCGACCAACTGGCAATTTGCTTTTCAACAGCTCTCTTTTTATACTCTGTTTTGGGTTTAATTGTCTCAACATTAAATAAAAAGTTCGACCCCGTCTTTTAAAGATTTATCTAACATAAATCCTGATCATTTAGTAATTCATCGGGCTTTTCTTACCGCTTAGCTCTTTATGTGTCTCCGGTTTTTCATTGATTCTTGCTTTCCATTAACTCGGACCTACCATTAGCCGATTAATTAAGTTTAATTAGTTTGTTATTGTATTAAAGTTTTTCTAAAAAGACCTGACTAAATTTTTATTATTATTTTTGGTCTCTTCTTATGATTTGGCGTTCAACTATACCTATTCCCCCCGATAAATATTAATTTCCAAATTTTATTATTTTTGTGTTTATATTGATATAATATTAATAATAATAATAATAATAATAATAATAATAATAAGAAGAATAATAATAATAATAATAATAATAATAATAATAATAATAATAATAATAATAATAATAATAATAATAATAATAATAATAATAATAATAATAATAATTAATAATAATAATAATAATAATAATAATAATAATAATAATAATAATAATAATAATAATAATAATAATAATAATAATAATAATAATAATAATAATAATAATAATAATAATAATAATAAAGTTTAATGGGTTGAGCATGTGTGTAAAAAATAAATATTTTAGGAACAAAATATCTTATCGGTTTAATATAAATAATAACTCGCGTGCGTTATAGGCATTTGAATTACCTTTAGCTTAATATATAATAAGATATTAAAAGTTTTGGACCCTTTAAAGTTTTTGAAGGTTCCGAACCATTCATAAACCTTTGAAAGTATGACCATTATACTTACATCTCAAATACCTCTTGTTTGACATGTATATTATACGGTTTTAAAAATTTTGAACCTTGGACCCTTATATATATATATATATATATATATATATATATATATATATATATATATATATATATATATATATATATATATATATATATATATAATAAGATATTATAGGTTTTGGACCCTTTAAAGTTTTTGAAGGTTCAGAACCATTCATAAACCTTTGAAAATATGACCATTATACTTACATCTCAAACACCTCTTGTTTGACATGTATATTATAAGGTTTTAAAAAATTCGAAGGTTTTTGACCCTTTGAAAGTTATTCACTCACCATTTTATTTTTTAACAAATATATTGATTTGCCTTTAAATTACCTTTTGTTTGATATATTATAAGGTTTATTATTATAATTATTAATTAATTTTATTATTATAATTATTATAATTATAATTATTATAAAAAATATTATTATTATTATTATTATTATTATTATTATTATTATTATTTTATTATTATTATTTTATTATTATTCACATTATAAAGACATGTTCCAGTCATGCACATGTCACGTGTAATTTAACAAAGATTTCTTTATGTGAGTAACAAAGACATTAGTTTTTACTATGTGATTAACAATGACTCATCGATTAGTCATATTTAGATAACAAAGCTAGAGTATATTTCCCTATCCAATAGGTATTCTGATTGTATAGATGTTACATATACTCGATGCTTTGTAATTCATTTTTCAAAATGCTAGTGGATCGATAAGTAAATTTTAATTATTATGTTTTATATTATTATGTTTTATATTATTATGTTTTTTAGGAATTATGAAAACAATTTTGTTATGAATTATGAAATAAATTTTGTTATGAAACCAATATTGTTATGAATTATGAAACCAATTTTGTTATGAAACAAATTTTTTATGAAATAAGAAGAAAATGAATATATTTCATGTAGAAAATTATGAAAGCAATATCAGAAATTGTTATGTTTTTATGAAATTTCTATGTTTTATTAAATTACTTTGAAAATAATAATAATAATATTAATAATAATTATAATAAAAACAATAATAGTAAAAATATTACTTTGAAAAAATAATAATAATAGTAATAATAATTATAATAATAATATACCATTTCCCAGAAAAAAGTAAATTTTTACCAATTAAAAGTAAATTTTTACCAATTAAAAGTAAATTTTTACCAATTAAAAGTAAATTTTTACCAATTAAAAGTAAATTTTTCCCAATTAAAAGTAAATTTTAAATTGCAACCATAAATAACATAAATTAATTTAAAATTTAAAAAAATAATTATTTTTATAGTATGTTTTTAAATTGAAAATGTGTTTTAATATTATGTTTAATATTAAAGTTTTTAAAACCATAATGGAAGAAGAAAATTTAACAGACAGACATGATTCATTTTTTGACTCTGCTAACACAGAAAATACAACCAGCAAAAAAAATATTCGAGTATCTCTAACGATAGCCGTAAAGTCCTTATTAAAATGGTATGCGAACAAGGCTCGGATATTGGTGTTGCTGCAAAGTCGGTTGGTATTAAGTATAATACAGCTTGGAAAATCATATCAGAATATGAGCGAAGCGGCAAAGAAATTAAAAAACAAAAGTTAGGACGGGAAAAATCAGTTCTTACACCTCAAATAATTTGTAAAATTGAGGAAATAGTGGAAGAATATCCAGAGTTTACAATCTTGCAAATTCAAGCTAAGCTGAGAAATGATTTGGAGTCGGTCAACATTTCAAAAAGCTCTGTGGATCGATGTCTAAATCAGCTATAAATTACGATGAAAAAGGTTCATCGTGAGTTGGATCGAGTAAATGCTACAATTTCAATTGAAAAGCGTAGGGAATATGCAATTTGGTTCAACGAGGCATATGGTGTTGATCACAACAAAATTGTTTTCATTGATGAGTCGTCGTTCAATTTGCATTTAAAAAGAACCATGGCGAGATCAAAAGTTGGTAATAGGGCAAATATTGTAATTCCGATTGAATCCGCTTTTTCGAAAATAAAAAGTATTGTGCGTGGAATGTTAAGGACAGAAAATGTTGGAAATCTATCTCAAATGATTACTAATGCATCAACACAAGTGACTTCTGATGATGCAGCAGGATTTTTTAGGCTAATGTCTAGAAATATAACAAATGCAGCTGCAGGTTTGCCTTACCATCACGTGTAAATAAAATTTAATGCTTACTTATGAACCTTGTAATAATATTTGTTTAATTATATTTACTTGTTATAATAAATAATTTTTGTTTAAATTACTATACTTTTAAATGGGAAAAATTTACTTTTAAATGGGAAAAATTTACTTTTAAATGGTAAAAATTTACTTTTCTCTGGGAAATGGTATATTAATAATTATATCTTTGTTCTAGTGGAGTCCTGTTTTTATGAGTCATTGTCTTTGTTCTAAAAAGGATGAGTCATTGTTTTTGTTCTAAAAAATTTGTTCTAAAACCATGTATCCAACCACCAAATGTCTCTGTTCTAAAAATAAATGATGCATTGTCTTTTTTTTAAAAATAGATGAGTCATCGATGAGTCACTGTTTAAACGTCTTTGTTCTAAAAATAAATGAGTCATTGTTTAAATCTCTGTGTTTAAAAATGATGAGTCATTGGCGTTGTTCCAAAATTATGAGTCATATGTCCTTGAATGACCTTGATGAGTCATCGGATAAAATGTTACTAAAATAGATGTCTTTGTCTCTGTTGCTAAAAATAGTATGGCATTGACGAGTCATCGCTGAGTCACATGACCATGTTACTAAAAATAGAATGACTTTGATGAGGTATCGCGATGGGTCACGTGACCTTGAGTCATCGGAAATGAAAACAAAATTTTTCCTGGGGGGGTAGTTCAAAAAATAACAAAAAACTACCCCCTATCTTAAACAAAGAAAACGATTAATCATGGAGCACACTTCTTTCTAGTTACATTATTGAATATGTAATATTCAAATGTACCATCAGAGCCTACGACTCGAGTAACTGAATTTTATTCACTTTATTTTATTATTTTTATATTTTTTAAAATTTTTATTATTTTCAACTCCATATTGGATTCCTGTGATATACGATGTTAAACTTGTGATTGACATTGACATCGTATGTTGACATATTTATAATAATTATTATGTAAGGATAGTTAGCGAACATGATGTAATCATGTTGAAATATCCTCGCATATTTATTAGCAATATGTATTTGAATAAATGAGTTGTTGATTTACACTTTCTTTTACATAGCGTTCTTGAGCAGAGTATTTGACCGAAATTATACTGTTGGAAGAATTGCAAACCTTGCAAAAATTGAGAAACATGAGTCAATAGAAATCAAAGATCATTTAAAGAATATTAAAAAATCTTGAACCTTGAATCAACATTTGGAGAAATTTTGAAGATTGATTTCTTCAAAAGTACTTTCAATGAAAATGTGCTTTAGAAGAGAATAAAACTAGAAATTTGGAATTTTATTTCAATAGAGCTTTAGAAATATGCTGAGAGAAAACTAGCAAGATTAAGAAAATTCGAAAATTAATAAATATAGTACAAAAAAATTCAGAGAAAACTGTGGAATTCGCTCCCAGAATCAAAATTGAAGCAAACATAAATAATCGCGTTTAAAAAAGTAGTTAATTTATTAGCAGAATCAGAAAATTAATAAGGTTGACAAGTATGTACGTTTCATTGGAGGCTCTACAAAAAACCGAAACGTAGCATTGCAAATTGTAACAAATTAAACTAAAATTCAAAATTTTTTTTGCAGTTTCAGAATTGAAGGACGTCGGTAATAAAAAATTTATCATCGTAAAAAAACTATAATTATTATTATCCGTCATGAATATATCAAGTTGAAAATTGGTAGTTGACATACAAATTAAAACGAAATTTATTTAACGAAATTAGCACAGACGTCTTGACCGAATTAACTAAACTTCAAAGCAGCGTTCAACGCTTGGTCAGAATTCACAAACTATTAAAGTATATTCTGATTAAGTGATTTTATTTTGGAATCCATAAGATCAGTGCTGTACTGCCAGAGGAATTCTGCCAACTTATCATCATTAGCTTCAGAATTTGGAGATTCCATTGGTTGGCAGTCACTGAAATACTGACCAGAAAATTTATGAAGGTCTGGATTAACGGCGCAGCAAATACTGGTCTGGGAGCCTTCAAAAGGTGTTTTCATAAGAAAAGTAAAAGCAGGTCTAGCATACTAATAAATAATTTTATTCACATATTTAATGATGATAATGAAGATTACTTCCAAATATTCAATACCGGGCAAATATCTAATCAATTCTGTGTTAACAACTCCCGGGTGTAAACTGACCACTGCCACACCAAACGGTTGAAGAATCTTAGCTAGATGTCTAGCATGCAATATATTTGCTAATTTGCTTTGACTGTAAGCAGACATTCTACCATAATCGTCCTTTCTCAAATTAATGTCCGTTTTATTTATTACACCACGAAAATGTGCTCTAGAGGACACAATTATTATCCTAGATTTCTCTGAGTTTTTTATTACATCCTATCAGTTCATTAGTCAAAAGAAAATGGCCTAAATAGTTCACTCCGATTTGCATTTCAAATCCGTCCACGGTTTCCTGATATGGACACATCATGATTCCAGCATTATTGATGAGTATATCTAATTTCTTAAACGAATATTTGAATTGTTTGGTGAAGGACAGAATAGATTTTATTGAGGCCAAATCAACAGTATGTGTGAATATCTTGCTTTCATCAACCTTCGATTGCAGCAAAACTTGATTTCTGGCTGTTATGCACTTTTGTTCATTTCTACAACCCATATGAATTATCCCTCCTCGCTTTGCTAACTCTATAGCAGTCTCCAATCCAATACCAGTGTTTGCTCCGGTAATTAGGACGACTTTGCCATCAATACGATCTTTCAAATGACATAGGCTACCTTTGATATATAGACCCAAATAGTACAAACCAACGGCCGATAAAATTGTAAGTACCAGCAATTTTAATAAAATCATTCTAATAATTAAAATGATAATAATTATAATGATAATAATTATAATGATAATAATTATAATGATAATAATTATAATGATAATAATTATAATGATAATAATTATAATTATAATAATAATTATTATTATAACAATAATTGGTTTAAAAATTATAATTTATAATTATTAATTATCTGTCAATAAAATTTGTTAATCAGTAAAATTAGTAATCAATCTGTGGAATAAAACTAAAAATAAAACTTACCAATAATCAGTATAATTATAGTATTTAAAGATCTAATTAACAACGCCTCGCACGTACTCGTTCCCAGTATTTTTTTACGTTACTTAATGTTGATTCTCTTTGAAAAAATGAAATCCCTTCATTCTAAAATGATGTGATATCTCATATGCTGTCCTCCAGAGATCATCATATTCAGATTATTTATGACAACATGAATTCATTTGAAAGAAATCCTTCAGAATCATTTAAATTCAATTAATGACGAGATACTGAAAATCAAGAAGCCCTCAATTTGTGCTGACGAGTGCGATGCTTGCAAGGATGCTTGTTAAAAAATATTCATAATTGTCTTATTTGTCGTAAAATTTAGCGCCTTGTTGACGATTTCCGATAGAGGCAAACATTTTCAGGCAAAGAAAATAACTGTTTTACATAATATTTGACAAACTTACATGTAATTCTTTGTAAATTTCTGGTTTCCCCTTAATAATTGCCTCTTGCATACATAAATGCACACTATCACTTTCTATCTCAGGTAGACATATTTTTCTATACTTGATTTGTGAATAATAATAACAGGGCATGATAAGCAAAGTCTTTGTCTCAGGGTAGTTGTGGAGGTAAGAAAAATTTTTTTAAAAAAAGTGAGTCAAATTATAAGTCATGTTCTTTGTTCAAATGGACTTAGCCAAATTTTCGAAAAGTATGAGTCATAATCTAACAATTTTTACACCGGGGAGTTCTATGTTAATACTGTTGGGTTTTATGATATCAAAATCAACCGTTGGTTACTCAGACTCTACGTGTTCCAAAATCAATAAACGCAAACTCCCAACGTATATTTGGTTTATAAAAATTCACAACTCTCAACAATTAATCACACTGTTGGTTAATCACAATTCTCACACAATTTCAGATCGGACTCCACTCTGTAAGGTCTCAACCTCGTACGATTAAAAAATTAAGTTTCACCTTTTGATTTAGTTCCACTCTCTGATCCAATCTCCTTTGACACTCCTTGTCTAACTCTTCAGTTTTTCCTACAATTCTTTTCTTCTTCTATTCTATTCCTTTAACTCCTAATGTCGGTTTCTTCTTCCCTACCTACTTATATACTCCAATAATCGTTGTAACTGCCCCATTTTTGACCTAATTGATTTTGATTTCTTTAGTTATCATTCCCTAATTGCATGACCCTCTTCGTAATTCCCCTTCTTTCGTTTACCCTCGTTTATCCGGTTGTTTGGATAATTGCCCTCTGAATGCCTCGTTTGTTTACCCTTCCAAATTGCCGTGCTCGGGTTTTCTTCATCGCTCGGGCTTTCCATTAGCTCGGGTTTTCCATTAGCCAATTAATTAATTAATAAATATTTTACGTTTTTCGACATTTGTCTGTTTTACGACCCTTACTACACATTTTCTAACCATTTCTTGCTCACTGTCTTCTTCACCATCCCCTAATCTACCCCTCTCCCGTTTTCCAGCTTCAATTTCGATAACTTTTCACTTTATTCCACTTCCTCAGGTTTGCGCATTTTCACATTTCATGTTTGATTGTACCCTTTTGTAGTTCTATTTTTATCATATCTTTCTTTGCCATTGCTTCTCTGCTTGGCCGCCATTCAATTTCGGCTTTCCTTTTAATCTGAACTATATAATTTAATAATTTACTTTTAAAACCTCAACAATACTTAGAAAATTTTCGAAAAAATTTATGACTCATCAGAACGGTCTGCGTCAGAGCGCTCACATCTACCTTTTGATATATATATATATATATATATATTATATATTATATATATATATATATATAATATATATATATATATATATATATATATATATATATATATATATATATATATATATATATATATTATTGCATTGAAAACGCACTAGGCCAGCATATTGAGCAAAAAATATATAATAAATAATTAGAAAGATGTTAGTGATTTATCGAAAGGAATTTTTCAATTCTCACATTTCCGTCTAGCCACCGCATTTGTTAACTTGATATTCGTGTTCTGGGATCATAAACATTATCTCATTTAGATTTTGACATCATTTCATAAGAAATATCATTTATTTATTATTACTTTGTTTTTTTTAATATCAAAGTATAATTAAATCTACTGCCTTTACTTTAATTTTACTGTCTCACAAGGAAAACTAGAAATCTTCAATGTTACTTTACTATCAGTTTAAGTTCTAACGTAAATACTACTTGACATTAATATATCTTCACCAATATATTTATCATTTACCATTTATTGGCGAATGCTCATTTTGCGACTTCCATATTTGTTATCATAATCTCACTTATATTGTCCGCCTATTTTTGTATGATTTTCATTGATAAACTTTGTTGACAAACCACTAACATTATCACTTATTTTGATTCTTGGAACCATATAAGGATATTTGCATTCGCTTTTCATCTGTTAGGCAAAAACTTACCAAAATGAATAAATTGTGAAAAAAACCACTAGAAGAAAAAATGAAGAGTTCAAATCACGGAAAGAAATAACTAAGAAGCGACGAAAGATAAGTAAATTTAATACAAAATAAATTAGAAGAGAAAAAATATAAAGGAAAACATAAACAAAAACCGAAAAAAATTAAAACAAAAAGTAAAATAATATACCTAAAAACGGAAAAAACATTAAAAAGCCATATCAACAATGAATGATGAAGAGAAAATATAGTGAGTAGAAATAGGGGAATTGTAGTTAAAAACAAATAAGCACACGGAAGCAATCTCAGAAAATCCTGAAACTAAAATTTTTTTGACAATTTAAGCGCATGTTTCGAATATGACAGTTCGAAGTACGCGGTGATGAGTAAGGGATAGAATACGTAAGGAAACGAAGCACAATACCTTCTACGGTAGCCGATTAACCAAGCGACTCGTCCGGCCATCAGCAGTTCTCGTTGCAGCTCACCTTTTACCAGCAGTCACCCGCAAAATCGCAGTACCAACGTCACTTACGACGAGCGTTTAGAGGTCGATTACAATAGTTATGCGCGTTACGGAGGGGAATACGAGAATGAGAAGGTCGTTGATCGAATTCGAGCATAAAAGCGATAGATCTTCTCCACTTGTAACCTAACACATCTCAGCTTTATATTTGACAAACGTGACAGGATAAGTTATGCTTTTCTTCAAGATTTTGTGTGAATTTGCTTTCTCAAAATTACTTTCAATAGTCGATAATTCATTGAATTTAAATATTGAGTTCAATATTTATAACATCAAACACATGAACAATTAATCTAATAAGATGATGAAGTACTTGACATTTAATATTATAAATTAACATTATAAATTGATCATATTTTTAATATAGTTTCAATTTACAAAAATTCAAACTAAATATTACAATTTGTCAATATTTAAATATTTAAAAAAGCAATTATAATTTAAAAAATGTTGATTTTTTAAACCGATCAAATAAAACCACAATCTCATCACTAGTTTAGCATGAACAATCTTCCATATGCTTATAATACCTGAAAATGTTCCGGAGTTTCCAAATCTTTCATGATA
>CAUHTR010007345.1:0-19695 GCA_959609185.1 Schmidtea polychroa
TTCGTCTCTACTTCTCGCAAGCCTGCTGGATGCAATCGTTTGGAAGCATCCAGAATCAACTAATCCAACGCACCACTTTCCGTTCACCTTGAGCTTGACTATCATCTGCGCCATTCCCGACGTTATTGAGAAACCGCTGGAGCTACAGTTTCTCTTCTGGCGTTTCCCTGCGATCTTTTTGGACATTGTATTCGACGCGACCAGTCCGGCTGACTCGGAATGTTCTGATAACAGAGCACGAGCTTGACGAACTATTTCTGAAAGATTCATTTCATGAATTTTTGCCGAGGCTCACATCTATTGGGATACTGGTGATGGGCAAACCTGTAACAAATGCTCTCTTGAGCAGATTATCTTCTTCGATACCAGCCAGTGTGGCCAATCGCCTTAGATCTGCGAGGAAGACGTCCATCGGCACCCCATTCCATGACCTGGTTCGAAATTTGTCATAGGCCTGAAAACCGTCCATTGAGAATGTGTCTAGCAGTGCCCTTTCGATTGTGTTGCAACAACGCTTATCTTTTTCCGTTAGATGATCGTAGACCAAGAAAGCAGGCCCCTCTTACAGCAACTGTAGCACGAGCGATATATCTTCTATTTTCTGATGAGTAGCCACCAATTTGAATTTCTTCAACTATGTCGAGAATTCACCTATTTCATCATAGGGCTTTATAAATTTTTGAAAATCCATTGCCGCGATAGCTTGTTGAATAATAATTATAAAATATGACGCACAATGTTTATTAAAAACAGACAATTATATCACAGTATATATTACCGCAACGTAATTTATCGACGAGAACTATTTCATAATAGTTTAATCGTTCGGCACTGTTACGCAATAATGTCGCAGTATTTTTCTGGCACACATACTAAATAAATATCATAAAATTTAATTAATGGACAAGAAAGAACTTTAAATTCTAATCATTAATCATCCAGTAAATAAAACAATACTAATCATCCAAGTTAATATAAATCAACTAAGTTAATAAATTCATAATAATTTTGAAATAAGATCTAGTAGATAATTGATTTAGATTGAATAAATTAATTGAATAAATTAATTTTAATTATTTTTTTAAAGTAATACATCTATACTCAAATTGATTGACTAATTGCTTAAAATATTCAAAATATTCAGTATAAATTTCATTTACAATTATCAATGTCATCAATCTACACTAAAAATAATTATCATTAAATTCCAAAAGAGACTGATAACTAATGATAACATCTAATAAACCAGTAAATTCTTTTAAATGACAATAATTAGTATATCCAAGCGAATTCTCCAATAAAATCATCTAAAAAGCATCAAATTTCCCTGAAATATCTCTATCTTTAAAGATTAGTATTTTATCGATAAATACCCTTAAAAGGATATATACTTCCCTCAGACTAATAACATTGCTTAAAATCTCTTTAAATGACTATAATATTTTCACAAAAATCATCAAAAATTAATTTGCTCATTAACCCTAAATAATTTATAAAATCTATTGATAAAACCAGTTATAATTAAATTTTTGTTCGACATTTAAAATAGATATTACTGTACAATATAACAGAGTAGTTGCATTGAAAGATTAAATTTATCCATCAAATAAAATTTAATGATAAAACTAATTATAATAATAATTAAAAAATTTTCTAAAACTCGAAATTTAAAATAAATATTACTGTAAAATTTAACTGAGTAGTTGCGATGAAAAATTAAATTTATCCATCCAATAAATATATTTCTTCAAATGGTCATATTTTACCGATATTCAACCAATATAATTTCTAATTAAAATCAACCGATAAATTCTTCCAATAAAGATCAATTTTCTTTAGTTGTTGTCGATGTTTAAAGTCAATATTTCTCAACTTGTCATTGTCCTCCTAAATAAAGATAAAAATATTTTTAAAGTTGATATCAATCCCAATTATCTGTAAAGATTTTAAATAAATTGGTCATTAACACTACTATATTAAACTATGGATAATTAATAGAAAATTAATAAAACATTGTTCTAAACCAGATATCTAAATTAATTTACAGTGCTTTCATCACAACCTAATAAAACGATATAATTTCACACTTAGTGATTCACTATTTTCCCTAATGTAATTTACCTTAAATATTTCCGATAAGAACCCATTTAAATATTCAAAAGATTCCCAACTTGACCGATCCAACCGACTATATCCCCCTTAAAAGATATATTCACAATATTATCGATTATTATTATTAAAATAATTTAGTTTGAAATTTATCCTTGAATATTACTGAAACATTTTCTGATAAAAATAGATTTTAAAAGAAATAAAGAAATTCATCGTGCATAAATTACCATTCCTTTGCTAGGGAGATCAAACATTCGGCAAGTTCAGATTGATTATGAAATTCTTTGAGATTTGTTTGATTTTTAGGACAATACGAAATGAAGGGAGAAAATCTAGGAGAAAATCTAGGAGAAAATCAAAACCTTTTCGTTATTTTTCCGAATTTGTTCACGTATAAATGTTGTTAATAAACGTTATCAAGTTTCAACATTTCATTGAATCATGTGGATAGTGAGTTTATTATTGTATTTATTTATTTGTTTACCATTGTAAATGTAATTTTCAGTTTGTTTTCCTGTGCCTCTTAACGGGTTGCTCTGCGCAATATATCTGGAGAACCTGCAACGAAGGATGTGTAAGTGACTGTGTCTGTAAGAGTTCTGATCCTGAAATACTTTGCAAAAAGAAATGTAGTAAGAAAATGGCAGATTACATAAAGACATTGTGTGAAACAAACCCCAATCAAATAGGTAAAGACGCATGTTTACTCCATTTCCTCTTGATGGATGAAAGATGCAAGTCGAGAGAATGTACAAAGACATGCTTGAAAAATTGTATTTGTAAATGGAAAACTGATTCTCAAGAAGTTTGCTATAGCAAATGTAATGCCATATATAGCGAATGTCGCATAAAAGCATGTGGCAACAACAGGTGGTTTTATCAGTCAGCAATTTGTTTAAGGGATTGCAAAGCCAACTTTAAAAACTGTTTTGAAGGAATGTAATAACAATTGGATCAATGACTGAAAACCAAAAATGAAATGATTTTTTCGTGCCATTGAATAAAAGATTCGATTTTATCTTTTGAATTGTTTAATTATTGAAAAATCAATTAATTAGTAATTTATTAGTCAATCCAAAAATGAAATAAAAGTCAAAGAAAAGAAATGAAAATGATGAAACATTTAAATAACTCAAAATGAAATCTGAAATTGAATTCCTATTCGTCACGGAAGAAAACAAAATCAACAAAATTCATTGGATAATTTTTATAAGCAAATTTGAAGTGTGAAAATATTAAATATTCATCCAATAGAATTGATTTAAAATATAAAATATAATTTTTTGTTTATATCCGTGTAAATGAACCTAAATGGATCAGTAAACATTTAAAAATGAATTCTCTTAGATGATGCTTAAAATATGTTACAAATTTCCTGTAAATCATCAGTTCTTGCAGAGACAAATACTTCTCAGTTGACCATAACTAGGAAATTCTACTAAGTCCAGTTTTGTTTGTAGCAACATTATTCAATTTTTCCTTTTGGTTATGCGGACTTGATCAACAATTTTTCCTAATTTTCGGTGATTTAATTAAGAATATATAAATTTTATTACGATATCTCACCTGTCAAGCGCGATTAATATCATCAACAAAATTGTGTAGTATTTTTCCAATTCCATTTTATGAATCCACCGTATTAATTTGACTACAATATCTTTTCATTTGTACTTGTTCTCAACCCTTTTTTCCCGAAACGTATTGAGTTTGACATATTTTTAATTTTTATTATTAATTAATTTAATATTTTAATTTTATTTTCGTATCTTTTAGCACGACTTAAAAAATGTATAGGAAATTCAATTGATGAAATATTTTGAATTTGCCAAGAATAAAATAAACCGTTAACAATTAAATAAACACTTTAGAGACGCGCAAAAAATTAAAAATTGAAAAATTTCAAAATAATTCGGAGAAAATGATGAGAATGAGTTTTTACTTAACTGGAATCCAGTTGGGGAACTTCAAAATTTGGACCCCCCGCGCAATGTAAAATATTTCCACTTAAATTTTTGTTTAAAATGTAATACATAGTCATTCACAGCAGCCGCTATTCAATGATAGTTTTATGTTTGTAGGCAAATATAACTGCGGGAAAAAAGTTTCAGAAAATGATTGTAAATATTTTTTTAGTAATAATTTCGGGCCCCCGCAACGCAGGGTCCTGCGTCCACTAGTTACGCCACTGCTGGAATCTGTAGAAGCTTGTATATGCAAAATGCAAAATATATAAATTTAATTAAAGTATAAACATTAACTTTGAAAAATTAAAATTAAAAGCTGCATCAGACATGGAAAGAATACTCATTAAATATAAATAAAAAATATCGTCAAAAGAATAAAATTTTACGTAGTTTTCTGAAGGGTATTTTGTGCAAGTCGGTATTATTTTCTGACTCCTTTGTGTTCTTTTCAAAATAAATAAACGACCCAACACAAAATCTTTATTTAAGACAGTAGGTAGTATGGAGCCCGCTAACTCACATACCAACTCGGGGAAAAATATTTTTTGAAAAAATTTTTATAATTTTTTAAGATTTTCAACAGGTTTTCAAGGGTATTTTCTCGAAAATCTTATAATTTTTTTACAATTTTCAAAGTATCTACATAAATATTTTCAGAGTATTTAAGTAGCTCAACTCAAATACTTCGAAAATAATTAGAAAAATATGTAGTTCAACTCAAAATACTTCGAAAAATTTTAAGAAATTAAGTTGGTCAACTTAAAAATAAGTAGGTCAACACAAATTTTATAATTTTTTACAACTTTCAATCATTTTACACGAAATATTTCAGAGTTTTTATATAGGTATACTCAAAATACTTGGAAAATTTTTTGAAAATTAAGTAGGTCAAATATATATATCGGGGGTAGAAAAACTGGCTTTATGCGTGTATGTGTGTAATGGGGAATAAATAAGGGATCATTCAAAAACTTTTAAGAATTAAAAATTTTTTAAAAATAATGGTTAACTCATTTTAAATAACGCGCGTGGGAGTTATTATTATTATTATTATTATTATTATTATTATTATTATTATTATTATTATTATTATTATTATTATTATTATTATTATTATTATTATTATTATTTTTATATATACTCGGAGTTTATCCGACAAGATATTTTCACCCCCTTAGGGTTATTGCTCATAAATGTTCTGCTCACACTCAACATGTCGCAAGGGTATTATAATTATTTTCAAATACACGTTCAAAGTATTATTATTATTATTATTATTATTATTATTATTATTATTATTATTATTATTATTATTATTATTATTATTATTATCCTGTACTAACAAGCATATTTTTGAAGGAACAAATTAATATAATTTAAAAACAATAAAATTAATAAACTCAAATACTTAGAAAAATTTTTAGAATTTATTTAGGTCACATACACACATGCTATATATTTTCAATAAATAGACAATAAGGAGCAATAATTAAGGGAAAATTTTACACGCACATTCGAATTGTTAGTCATGTTTTTGTTAATAATGCACTTGTATTGCACACTCCTTGTTTAACACGGAGGTCGTTTCGGCCAGCCCTCACGCGAGGCCGCTTCCATGTCCTCACTTGCTCGATCTGTCTCAGATTGATATTCGGATTTATCATCAGCAGCATCTTCTTCCACAGCTGGTCGGATGTCCGCAATGTGTCGTGATGTTCCATCTACTTCAATGTTTGTAGCAGAATTAATTCCGGTCACAATTCCAATGGGCCATTGAGTAGTTCACTTTCACGAAGCATCCTCAACAACATCATCATTTATTACCGGCAGAACCTCTAGGGCGAGACTGCTCGCATCACACCACAGAACCCCGCAATCACTATTAGTTACCTTCCACCTTCACTTGACCGGGTCGCTTGTTTTAACACGAGTGATCACTTCTGCCAGCTTCGATTCGCATTCTTTTCCAATTAAGTCATCTCATTTTGCTGCTTTTGCAGTTCTTTTAATATAACTGCACGCCACTCTGAGACACCCTGCGACAGGATAGAGAACAGCGTACGTCGAGTGATTTCACTTGTGATTGCACTGACATCATTTCCCCTGATCCATGACAGGTAGCCAGCATGATCACGGTTTATTCCGAGCCCCAGAACCTTTGAGTTTTCTATTGATTCTGCTGGCTTTGTGGTCAGGGCGTATTGAGCTAAGTGATTCACAACCTCGTCAATTTGAACTTTGTCTGTGTCTACAGCGATGTCATCAATGTACTGATGTGTCGCATCTTTGATTCTGGGGTGGAGGCTTAACACTTTTCTAAGCACTTGAGACATTATTTTTGGAGCACAGTTGAGGCCGAATCCTAATCTTGTTAAGTAATACAACTTACCTTTGTATCGAACTTTTTGGTATTCCCAAAGTTCTTCGCTGACATGTAACTGCAAATAGGCATTCTTTAAATCAAGCATTACCACTTGATCTCCCATTTGTCGCCATTTCTTTAAACTTTCGCCACACACATCACTGTCACCAATGTGACTGTTGACGTAATTATTGAGCTCTCTAAAGTCAAGAACCGGTCGGACCTTTCTTTTGTTTTCTTGCACTGCTGCTAGCAAGGGCAAAATACCATGATCGTTGCTATTCGCCGGAGTCAACCAATCTTCCTTGATCCAGCGCTCGATCTCCTTTTCGTACTCCTGTCGTATTTCTGGCTTTACTGCATATTCTGTAGCAAGGTTCTTCAGCAAGGCAAGCTTATCTCTCCATTTCCAGGACACGGTCCATTTGTTCCCGTCGAATGACACTAATAAATCGTCATCTTCAATTTTTACTTGGTTCTGCTTCACGGTCTTTACTGATAAGACAGCACATCCACCAAATTGCACCCCTTCATTATTGATCCGAACGCCTCCAAAAAGTCCTATTGCATCAAGTCCCAGAACAACGTTGACTCCTGCTATGAGACTTTTCATTATTAAACAATTTACCATGACACATGATCCCCACTCGGATATTCTGCATTGACTCTCTCCTTCGCAAGGCACTCTACGACCATCTACAGACATGACGTCCTTGGTTTCGTCTCTACTTCTCGCAAGCCTGCTGGATGCAATCGTTTGGAAGCATCCAGAATCAACTAATCCAACGCACCACTTTCCGTTCACCTTGAGCTTGACTATCATCTGCGCCATTCCCGACGTTATTGAGAAACCGCTGGAGCTACAGTTTCTCTTCTGGCGTTTCCCTGCGATCTATTTGGACATTGTATTCGACGCGACCAGTCCGGCTGACTCGGAATGTTCTGATAACAGAGCACGAGCTTGACGAACTATTTCTGAAAGATTCATTTCATGAATTTTTGCCGAGGCTCACATCTATTGGGATACTGGTGATGGCAAACCTGTAACAAATGCTCTCTTGAGCAGATTATCTTCTTCGATACCAGCCAGTGTGGCCAATCGCCTTAGATCTGCGAGGAAGACGTCCATCGGCACCCCATTCCATGACCTGGTTCGAAATTTGTCATAGGCCTGAAAACCGTCCATTGAGAATGTGTCTAGCAGTGCCCTTTCGATTGTGTTGCAACAACGCTTATCTTTTTCCGTTAGATGATCGTAGACCAAGAAAGCAGGCCCCTCTTACAGCAACTGTAGCACGAGCGATATATCTTCTATTTTCTGATGAGTAGCCACCAATTTGAATTTCTTCAACTATGTCGAGAATTCACCTATTTCATCATAGGGCTTTATAAATTTTTGAAAATCCATTGCCGCGATAGCTTGTTGAATAATAATTATAAAATATGACGCACAATGTTTATTAAAAACAGACAATTATATCACAGTATATATTACCGCAACGTAATTTATCGACGAGAACTATTTCATAATAGTTTAATCGTTCGGCACTGTTACGCAATAATGTCGCAGTATTTTTCTGGCACACATACTAAATAAATATCATAAAAATTTAATTAATGGACAAGAAAGAACTTTAAATTCTAATCATTAATCATCCAGTAAATAAAACAAATACTAATCATCCAAGTTAATATAAATCAACTAAGTTAATAAATTCATAATAATTTTGAAATAAGATCTAGTAGATAATTGATTTAGATTGAATAAATTAATTGAATAAATTAATTTTAATTATTTTTTTAAAGTAATACATCTATACTCAAATTGATTGACTAATTGCTTAAAATATTCAAAATATTCAGTATAAATTCATTTACAATTATCAATGTCATCAATCTACACTAAAAATAATTATCATTAAATTCCAAAAGAGACTGATAACTAATGATAACATCTAATAAACCAGTAAATTCTTTTAAATGACAATAATTAGTATATCCAAGCGAATTCTCCAATAAAATCATCTAAAAAGCATCAAATTTCCCTGAAATATCTCTATCTTTAAAGATTAGTATTTTATCGATAAATACCCTTAAAAGGATATATACTTCCCTCAGACTAATAACATTGCTTAAAATCTCTTTAAATGACTATAATATTTTCACAAAAATCATCAAAAATTAATTTGCTCATTAACCCTAAATAATTTATAAAATCTATTGATAAAACCAGTTATAATTAAATTTTTGTTCGACATTTAAAATAGATATTACTGTACAATATAACAGAGTAGTTGCATTGAAAGATTAAATTTATCCATCAAATAAAATTTAATGATAAAACTAATTATAATAATAATTAAAAAATTTTCTAAAACTCGAAATTTAAAATAAATATTACTGTAAAATTTAACTGAGTAGTTGCGATGAAAAATTAAATTTATCTATCCAATAAAATATATTTCTTCAAATGGTCATATTTTACCGATATTCAACCAATATAATTTCTAATTAAAATCAACCGATAAATTTCTTCCAATAAAGATCAATTTTCTTTAGTTGTTGTCGATGTTTAAAGTCAATATTTCTCAACTTGTCATTGTCCTCCTGAATAAAGATAAAAATATTTTTAAAGTTGATATCAATCCCAATTATCTGTAAAGATTTTAAATAAATTGGTCATTAACACTACTATATTAAACTATGGATAATTAATAGAAAATTAATAAAACATTGTTCTAAACCAGATATCTAAATTAATTTACAGTGCTTTCATCACAACCTAATAAAACGATATAATTTCACACTATTATTGATTCACTATTTTCCCTAATGTAATTTACCTTAAATATTTCCGATAAGAACCCATTTAAATATTCAAAAGATTCCCAACTTGACCGATCCCCCATTAAATCCAACCGACTATATCCCCCTTAAAAGATATATTCACAATATTATCGATTATTATTATTAAAATAATTTAGTTTGAAATTTATTATTGAATATTACTAAAACATTTTCTGATAAAAATAGATTTTAAAAGAAATAAAGAAATTCATCGTGCATAAATTACCATTCCTTTGCTAGGGAGATCAAACATTCGGCAAGTTCAGATTGATTATGAAATTCTTTGAGATTTGTTTGATTTTTAGGACAATACGAAATTTAGGAGAAAATCTAGGAGAAAATCAAAACCTTTTCGTTATTTTTCCGAATTTGTTCACGTATAAATGTTGTTAATAAACGTTATCAAGTTTCAACATTTCATTGAATCATGTGGATAGTGAGTTTATTTTTGTATTTATTTATTTGTTTACCATTGTAAATGTCATTTTCAGTTTGTTTTCCTGTGCCTCTTAACGGGTTGCTCTGCGCAATATATCTGGAGAACCTGCAGCGAAGGATGTGTAAGTGACTGTGTCTGTAAGAGTTCTGATCCTGAAATACTTTGCAAAAAAAAATGTAGTAAGAAAATGGCATATTACATAAAGAAATTTTGTAAAAAAAACCCCAATCAAATAGGTAAAGACGCATGTTTACTCCATTTCCACTTGATGGATGAAAGATGCAAGTCGAGAGAATGTACAAAGACATGCTTGAAAAATTGTATTTGTAAATTTAAAACTGATTCTCAAGAAGTTTGCTATAGCAAATGTAATGCCATATATAGCGAATGTCGCATAAAAGCATGTGGCAACAACAGGTGGTTTTATCAGTCAGCAATTTGTTTAAGGGATTGCAAAGCCAACTTTAAAAACTGTTTTGAAGGAATCTAATAACAATTGGATCAATGACTGAAGACCTTAAATCAAAATGATTTTTTCGTGCTATTGAATAAAAGATTCGATTTTATCTTTTGAATTGTTTAATTATTGAAAAATCAATTAATTAGTAATTTATTAGTCAATCCAAAAATGAAATAAAAGTCAAAGAAAAGAAATGAAAAACATTTAAAATATCTCAAAATGAAATCTGAAATTGAATTCCTATTCGTCACGGAAGAGAACAAAATCAAAAAAATTCATTGGATAATTTTTATAAGCAAATTTGAAGTGTGAAAGTTTACACCTAAATCCGAAATATAAAAGTTTCTATAATCTAAAACAATAATTGATAAAATTATACTATAGCAACACACAAACTTACCTGTGTGCACAAATTTAATGTTCCGAAAGTTAAAAGTTTTATTATAGGAATTGAGAAAGTGACAGAAAAATAATTTTTCATACAAACACAGGACACATAATATAAAATACACGCAAATTTAATACAACGTTTCGCAGTGGTAATGATAAAAAAATTAATTAATTATGACATTGCAATCATCTTTATCGTACGTATTAAATAGAGTTGCTTTATTTCACTGTTATCAAAATACAGTTTTAAGGAGTAAAACGATCTGGAATGTGTATAACATGCTATGGTTGCATGCTTGGGTGCATTAACTAAAATGTGAATTTTCCATTTATTACCTAACACTTTAATTATGCATCGTTCACATTTAACTTTAAAAATTGAAAACTCCTCCAACCATCGTTTCATTTTTGTCAATAATTCTGATGGCATAGTGGTATCTAAACCCATGCCAGCAAGTCAAATTTCTTGCATTAATATCTTTTCTCTGTCCAAGAACGGTCTTATCAATCCCAAGCGATCAAAAAAATAATGATTTCAATTTGTAGGAACTATGTTCCTCTTTTTGTAGTGCGTGTGTATGGGGTACGTCTGGAGAGTGTCCGTTGCCAAGATTGCTTTCGGAACCCCCGTTGCGAAAAAGTCTACACGGCACAAACGCATCTTGCAGTAATGGTAAGCACATGTGGCAATCTTTTGTTTGTCAAGAGTCAAGTGCTTGCTATCACTGGTTTTGCGCCAGCGCCTTAAGGCCCTTAAGGGATGCGTGTGGGTCGACTAGGGAACCGTGTGTGGGAGACGGTTATTTTCACGCGAGTTCATCCTGTACCGCACACGATCAGTCAATCCAGTCGAGTCCAGGCGCAACCAAATATATACTAGTTTTTGACATTTTGAGCCTGTTTCATTATTTACAAACTTTATTATTATTTAACTAAAAGAAAAATTACAAACATTAATAGTATAGTAAGTGTAGTTGTTTGATCAATGTGAAAATCTACAGGAAGAAGCGGATAAAGTAGTCGTGTTTGTAAACTAAGCCGTAAGTGAATAAGAAATTAACCTAAGCGTTGGGCTACAAAGCATTTCTTTACCGGTGCTGGAGTGCTGGAGTCTAATTTTCGATTATTAGTAATTAGCAGTCAATGGGGGACCGCCATCGACTCCGATATTCGCGACGTGGATGAATTAGAAATGACACCAAGTGACGAATTCAGAACAAATGTTTTCAATGTTTTCTTAGATTGTATTATTGGAAATATTGCAAGAAGATTTAATGCGGCTAAAGAAATTGATTCGTTATTTAATGTATTATGGTTATTTCATAACCTTAATGATGAAGAAATACAAAAGAAGTCCGAAAAATTACAAAAAGTATATGAAAATGATATTGACCATAATCTTGGTGAAGAAATACTCCATTTAAAATCAATTTATGATGCCAATATACAAAATAAATCTCTCTCCCCCATTGAGTTACTAAACATCATTAAAAAAATGAAACTGGATGTATTGTTTCCCAACATAATAATAGCAATAAGATTATTTTGTACGATCCCTGTAACCGTTGCTGAAGCAGAACGATCCTTTAGTGTTTTAAAAAGGATAAAAGATGTTTTGAGATCCACAATGTCACAACACCGATTGAATGATTTAGGAATGTTGTCGATTGAATCTGAAATGGCTAAGAAAATTGATTTTCAAGACGTAATTAATTTGTTTGCTAGGCGCAAGGTTCGGAAAGCAACATTCTAAAAAATAATTTGTTTTTTGTACTTTTTTTGTAATTTTAGTTGTAAACGTTTTCATTTTTGTAAGAGAATTATTGATGATACATTGTTCCAATAACAATTAGGATATTTTTCGGTTTCTCGCTTAATTTATAAATAGCCCAAAGTCCGAGGGGGAAATTTTTTTTTCACGCTCTTGGCAGGGGCCCCACAAGAAGTATATCCCCGGGCCCCAAAAGTCCTCTCGGCGGCCCTGAGTGCCACTGATTGTTTCCTATATCGCAGCAATATTTCAAATAAATCATTTTACAGTTCGGAACCTTGTTCATTGGTATCGTTTAGATTATCGCCATTGTCCTTTGCTATTTGGTAGAAATTCATAGTTGATTAGAATTTCATTTCACAAATTCTTAGCCAAATAAAAATCATGGTTATTTGGGTGTCATTTAGCAAATTCTTAGGAAATTTAGTTAGAAATAATAGTAACATTTCACAAATGTTTTGTAAAAAATACGGTTACTTTCAAGCTCTAGTCAGTAATTCATAGACAATTTAAATATATTTGATAAAAATATATGGTTATCTAAGAATTTTTTTTCATATCTTAAATTTTATGAAAGATATTTGGTGATCATTATTACTGTTTAATTCACAGAAAAAATGTTTTTTTTTGTTTTCAATGTAGTACTCACAAGTGTAGGGGAAATATTGTAGAACCCGGTAGTCTTTTTTAAAAAAATGTGACAGGATATCTGGGGTGATTGTGAATTTGTGTGCGACAATAACAAAAAAAATAAATTATTATCGGATACAAACTTTCACAGACTCTTGAATATAGTCAAAATCTTTTTCCGAATTCCGCCTTTTCCCAAATTCTCTTTAAGTTTCAGTTACAAGATTGGGTAATTTGTTGACGATTCCTTACTATTAAATTTGATATTCTAAAGTTTGTTTTAGTTATTTAATCTTTTTTTTAATTGATTTGGTTTTCAATTTTTAATTTGTATCTTCTATTCACTATAGAGAATTGATATTCTAATTTTGACTGAATTTCACCTCTTTGAAGACACCAGCAATAGTCCGCAAGCATCGAGCCATCCCATTGGTCTTTTTTTGATGTCCTATGTCTTTCCAAGTGAACCTTGAGAGACATTATGCAATCAAATGCATGATACGATTTTAGAAGCTTCTGCAAATGTTTTACATAATGCGAAAACCTCTCGTTGCTATGAAACTAAGCTAAAAGGCTTTCTATGCTGCAAGCTCCTTTTTGCTTAGAAGAGGTTCGAAGTTGGTATCATGAATGATTTGACCAATAGAAATTACCTTCTGTTGGTCGCTTAAGGGTGTGTCATTTTATTTTTAAATGTGTTAATTTTAAAAGCTGTTAAACCGACTCCTTCCTAAACGCCTTCATGACTATTGTACTTTAGACCATCTTTATACCCATGGCGACGACCATTTGTGTACTGTACACAATGGTTGAAAATCAATGAGCAGGTGAGCTACTACTCCTCATTGTATCTTCCTTTCGGATTCTGACTGCCGATTGATGGTCTTATGTCATTATTCATTGTCCATTTCTATTGTTAGATCATTGACGTGTCTTCATTTAACTGTGGTCCTCATTTTTGGGTGTTTTTTATTGTTCTCTTCAAATATTTTGTACAGTGATACGCCCTTATTTTTCTGTTAATTACTATGTAATTACTATTACTATGTAATGTCCGTCCTATTTATGAAGATTTAATTTATCTTCCCGAAAGATTTGAGCAGAGATGAGCCCTTATTTCCAAGTTAATAAATGTGGTTTCATACTTCTCATAAAATTTGAACAGGGATCTGCCTGTATTTCTAATTCTACCCTGGCCATTCGTAGATTCTATAAGATTCCCAAAACAGCACGCGTGCCATCGGTTCACAAATATTTTGCTCAATCTGGGGGCATCAAAGCATAAAAATCATAAAAATATTTATAAAATCAAATTAAATAACAATTAGATAACAATTAGATAAATTATAAATACTACTGAAAATTCACAAACGAAATAGACAATAAAAAGATTAACAAAACACGAAAAAATAACTCAACTAAATTAAATTTAAAGTTTTATTCAATCATTAAAACATTATAATAATTTATGCCATACATAAAATTACCAAAAATCCAATTCAACTTACCAAACTGTCATAAAACTGAAAACTGAGAACTGCCTAAATGAATTTGTTCTGTGAAGTTAAGTGGCTATTTGAAGTTGAAGTTGTTTAAATGAATTTTCCATCGGGTATTTTTATCAATTTGACTGTACTCCTACGCATTCTCTGCCACCGTATCCAATTAGAATGCGATAAATTTTTAATTANAATAAAATCTAAAAAAAATACAATCCAAAACATTTATTTGTGAAAATCGCATGTACAAGTATAATAAAAGTATAAACTATATCAAAGCCTAGACATAGTTTCCACCAGCTTTAATGACACTTTAATGAGGTTACGTTTCAAAATTTGAAACTCGCTTGTGAGCTTGGCCTCCGATGTTGAATCCAAATATTGGCGAAAATTATTGCTCACCTCTCCTGACTTACTGAAGTTTTTTCTATGTCGACAGGACTCATAATTCCTAAAGAAAAAGCGATCCATGAGGTTTGTGTCGGGTAAGTAGGTCGGCTGCTTTAATAAAGACAATAAGGTGTTCTTCAAGCCAAAGTAAAATCAACTGTGCTACGTGAGGTCTAGCATTGTCACCCTGAATGACCATTTCCAAAGCAGGTAGTATTGTTTGAAAGTTTGAAACCATATTTTGTAGAAATTGTAGATATCTCTCAGCATTGATAGACCAACCGTCGTGAAGAATTTCGAAATAGGTGATTTTAGCAACAATATTCAGAACTTTGCGATCAGATATTGTCCGTCTAGCAATAGTTGTACGATCACCTGCGCCATCTACCCAAACATATTTAATTAATAAATTAATTTTATCAAATAACAATAGTACTTTATGTTTGAAAAAACGTTTAAAAATATTTCTTCTTTTTATTAATTTATCGTTGAAATTTTAAAAAGTTCAACATTGAAGATAAAATTTTATTCGTTCTACGCATTTCTATAATGCTTCAGATCTTTCAGTAGAATTCTATGAAAATTAGCACTTACCACCACGCACACCAACGCACACCTACACACACAGCCATACACACCCACACACATGATCGCATATTGTTAACATTCTATTAGTTTCATCTTGTAGAGATTTATTTTATTTGTAGCACTCAAATTATAATTTCTACAGTTCTGGATTATTGATTTATTTTCTGAATTTTTATTTATTTATTAAATTATTTGATGTTCACAATTGATTGGAATCGATGAAATCAATTTATCAATTACAGAAAATATTGAGGTAAATTTTTTTTGAAATATTTCATATAATTTTTTTCCTAATTAAAACAATGATAATTTCTCCTGGGATTTTCAATTTGTAGATGAAGGATTTCTATTTAATTTGTCTTATTATAAATTGGAGGTTTTTAAAAAATATTTTATGAAGCCCTTTTGATGCTCGACATTCTAATAGTCATTATTTATAAAATTCTCTGAACCTCAGTCAGTTGTCACATAAGAAATTATTTCTTCCTCATTCTTGCATGGATTCTTATTTTTATGCGTATTTTTGTATACAATTTTCATTGTCTGTTTCTCTTGATTTTTCAAACATTTCTGCAGTGAAATAATATTCATTGTTTTATGACATCTAGGCATAAAAATTATTTCATCAACTCACTTTTTCTTGTATGTCTTTACTCTTTTCTTTTATACGGTCATACCAAAAGTCAACTTAACAGGATGTAACAAATAATTTCCGCTTATAACAATGAACATGTATTTAACATAAACAACAATAAAAACAAAACAAATGCTTATATTTAGTTTCCATTTTGTTTAATAATTTCTTTACAATGATTCTCAAGTTCTTCAAATTACTTTGTTAATCTCTCTGGGATAAGCTGTCTTTGAACTTTTGATTTTGTTGAAATTTTCAAAACATTTGATTTTCGAAAGAATTCGAAGTTCTTGTAGATGTGTCGATCTTCCAAATTCGTATCAAGGGAATAAGCTGATTGATACAACATTACAATTCCCTTGTGGTTTAAGAATTCTCTAGTGATAATAACTGCATACAGAGTAGCATTATCGTGCATCCTAAAAAGCTCAAAGTAGCACTTAGCAACAATGGTCAATGCAAAAATCATGGGTCTTGCCATAATTGTACCAAAGTGGTCCATCGTTATCTCCGGAACTATAAAAAGGGTCAAGTTCTTGTGAGTGTAAATGAGAAATTGAACGGTTATAAATTTACTTTTTATTGGCTGCGAATATATATTTTTTGCCATTCCAAAAGTGTACAAAATCGTTCAATTCTCGCTCCATTTTTGTTCATCAGTAAGTATTACAAGAAATGCATTTTGCAAAGACAGACTTCCGTTTCAATTAATTTTTCAAAATTCTCTCAATACTGCATTTTGCAAGTCCAGTTATGAATTCCAAATCTCGAAGGTTGAGCTGCTTATTATTTGCTACTAGAGCACAAATCATTGAAATGTTGTAACTTATTGATATTGACTGCCATTTGCAGAACCGTCCTTTCTTGTCATCATATTCAGCTCACCATGACTAAACTCAGCTGAAAGTTATATTATTCTTCTGCTGTCATATTTATAAATAACTGTTGCCGAGAAGCCTTTCTTTGGCATAACCATGACGAAAAAATTAGCATTTTCAACAGAAATCGACATATATATGTAGAGCTGTGATCATAAATTGAATGAGTGCCAAAACCAAAACAAGATTAACAAAATCTAATAGTTTCTAATAATAATAACAGTTATTAATAATAGTATTTAATAATGACATAAAATTAAATAATTATTTTGTTTATGGACACCCAGTATAATGTGTTCATTCTAGCACAAGTAATCACAGCCGCGACTAGTATCTTATCATAACATTATTTGGTCCAAATAACAATACTGAATATTGAAATATAATTTTTAAAATAATTATGAAATTCTTTCATTTTAATTTCTTCATTTTAGTTATATTCATTTTCTTTCTAACCAATTATTATTATTATTATTATTATTATTATTATTATTATTATTATTATTATTATTATTATTATTATTATTATTATTATTATTTAAAACAATAAAATGATAATTTAAGCCTTTTGCTGCAAATAATGTATTTAATGAAAGAATTTTCGACTATACGATAGTCAAGGATTATCAAGGACTATCGTATAGTCGAAAATTCTTTCATTAAATACATTATTTGCAGCAAAAGGCTTAAATTATCATTTTATTGTTTTAAATAATAAATGCTGCTACCAAGCAATCATCATATTATTATTATTATTATTATTATTATTATTATATTTCAATTCAAAAAATCACAGATGCAAATGTAAAAAAAATTAAATTTTTCAATATTATTTTTTAACAACTCTTAAACGCCTACATTTTTAGTGAAAAGAAATATAAAAATGACAAATCAATAATATTAATAAGAACAATGTAAAATTCACTTTAACTAATAGGCACATGAAATTATTAAGGACATTTAGATTTTCTAAAACATTGCACTTAATTCTAAGGTAATAAATAATCTCTTGCAATTTCAATGGCTATCTGTCTTGAATTTCCAGCCAATCAAATTTCGATGAATTCCATTGGTCTATATTTGTCCATAATGATGCCATCAGTAAATGATATTTATTTAATAGTTTTACAGAGCTACTATATTTTAATTTATCAATTATTTATGTTCTCAAATATATTACTAATAATAAAAAGAATGGTTTCTAGGTAGCAGTAAATAAGATAAGCTGCAAAATATGTATTAAATCTTTATTTTTGATTTAATACATATACATAGTAAAGGCTTATCTTATCATTTGCTTGTTAAAAATTACAACCATTGTCTTCCCTCGAATACAATGTCTGTCTTTTGTATTTATATATGAGAGAAATCTTTGTTTTTTATAAAATACTGTTTTTTAATATAAGGGATACTCATGGGCGTCCGCAAGGGGGAATTTGCTCCTCCCCCCTGGATTTCCCAAACCATTCTATTTTTCGATTAATTTAAACACATTAATAGATGCGATCAAACAATGTTGAAAAAACCCAAGACAAAAAAAAATTAATAAAGAAATTTAATTTAAAGAGGCTTCCTGTTAGTTTCTAATGTTAAACACTTTTTTATTTATTTCACTCAAATATTGATTTATAAATAAATTGATTATTAATGAAAATAATAAAGGAACTTATCGACATAAATCCTTTATTTTCTTATTTACTATTTGATTATTTTTAAATTCAAATTATTTATTTTCATTTTCGACTAATGATCAATATTTCATTTGCATTTTTTGAAGTGTTTGTCGAACAATATTATTTTACTTGAGAAAAAAAGATGAAAGGTTTGTGTGTTTTGATAAAAGAGAATAGAGCTAAATGCAGCACAGACAAAATGCCGAAGAGTTTTTAAGACCATTATTTCTCAAAATGAGAAATTGGCAGAACAATTAAACATCCAGTTAACAATTCCCAGACAATGTAAGAGGCAAACACACCGCTCAAATAATGGTGGTTCAACTGTTGAAAAATACTTTCGAAGATCCATACTTGGATTTAATCATCTCATCGTTGGAGAGCAGATTCCATGACAATAACAAAATCAATTTTAGTTTATTTTCACTTCGAAACTTTCAAAAGATGAATTCAAAACTCACACAGAAAACATCATAATGGAGTATCAAATTGAAAACTTTGATGCTGATTCAAGCACTTGGTTTGAGATGTGGTCAAATAAAAAGTCGGATTTTGAAATCAAAAGTCGCGATGGAATGATGGATTTATTATAATTCACAGAATTTTTACCAGCTATTAAGAAAGCAGTTCTTATTGCTTTAACATTGCCAGTGTCAACTTACACTGTTGAAAGATCATTTAGCACACCGAAAAGAGTCAAAACGTGGCTAAGGTCAACAATGTGTGAAAATTGACTTTCTGGACTTTGAATGATGAGTGTTCATCGTGACGGAATCGATGACAGTAAAAAAAAAGCGAAAAATAATGGTCAAAGTGATCAATAAATTTGGTCAAGATCACAGACGTTTGCAGTTTCTTTTCAAAAAGTAATCTTTATGAATAAGTCTGTAATTTGTTTTTATAATTGAATAAATATTTATGGAAAATATACAAAAAATATACACTTGCCCCCCCCCCCCCTAAATTTCCCAAACAATTCTATTTTTCGATTAATTTAAACAAATTTTAATAGATGCGCTCAAACAATGTTGGAAAAACCCAAGACAAAAAAAAATTAA
>CAUHTR010007345.1:19795-85390 GCA_959609185.1 Schmidtea polychroa
AAAAAACCCAAGACAAAAAAAATTAATAAAAAAATTTAATTTAAAGAGGCTTCCTGTTTTTTTTAATGTTATTAATTATATCTGGAAATCAATGATTTCAAATCATCTTATTTGTATAAAAACTTTCAATATTAACTGACGTTCTGGTTATAAAAAAAGTGTTCTATTTTGCAAATTAATGAAAAAAAAGTTCTATTTTGTAAATAAACGAAAAAAAAGTCCTATAAGGCCCAAATATTTATTATACACATGCATTTTATTTCAACTCTCTTTCTCCCTAGAAAAAATGTCTACTTTTTGCCCCCCCCCCTTGGAAAAATTCCTGCGGACGCCCATGGGGATACTTGAAAAGAACGCATACCAGTTATCGCAAATTGTTTTAAATAAATGTCTAAAAGATAAATTTAAAAAATAAATAACTAACAATATAAATAACAATATTTTTTTTAACAAAATAATACTCTTCAAACCCAAATATAATTAACTTTTTTTCACTAACTTGTGAGAAGTATGGTTTTTCAACTTCAATTTGTTGATGTAAGACTAATTTAATACCGTGTGGATAAATTATAAAAGTAAAAGTAAAAAAATTATAAAGTAAATTACAAAAGTTATTTTAAATGAAGCAGAATTCTCAAAATAAAGTTGTTTGAATATCCTCAGGTCAAGCAATTTATTCAAATTTCAAAACCTTGTGTTGTAATAAAGAATTATAATCGATGAATGTTCTTACTCGTTCTTATCTGGTGACAACGAATAACTTTTTTAATAAATTCATGAAGTCACCAGAAGTTTTTTGAATCGAAGATAACATAAATGAATTTGTCAAAGAAAGGTTATTCAAACTTACAATGATTTCCTGCGATTCTTTGGTAAAAGCATTTTTATCTAATGATGCTCTCAAGATTTTTGAAAAAACAGAAAAGAATTCAATACAAATCAACCATAAAAACACTCTTAATTTCACTGAAAACTAAAATTTTAATATATGTTCTCAGTGTCAAATCTTGTATAGTAGTTATCTGCTACCCGCAAATAACTAAAAGTCCGGTTCATCTAAAAGAAGTTTAAATTGGATAGCCAATCGAAGAACAACATTTACTTTCCAATTTTTAAACACTAAACACATATTTCATACTAAAAAAATTCTTATTCTTATGCGTATTTTTGTATACAATTTTCATTGAACTAAAAATATTTATTTTTATAACAAAAGAATAATATACTTCATATAATATATTGAAAAATGTCAACTCGAAATCTCCATAAGGAAATCGTTCGTACTACTTTGCACTTTAAGTACCAATATGGACATAAGGTTCTAACTTATATAATATATTTTAGATATAATTACGTTATCTCTTTAATCCAAAGTTAATGAATAGGTAAGAATTTGTATTGAAATAAGCAAATAGTACTAGATTTGACATATCAATACTTTTTAAATTAACCCACTTTCCGTGATCGGATCGATCTAAAATAACATGCAGTGGTCTCGACAACGAATCTACTTGCAAAATTTCAGCTCAATCAGATTACGGAAAGTAGTTTATTCTGGCCTCACAAAATTTGCGTGGCACATACAAACATGCAAACATCAGCGAAGTTAATATAGAGAGAATAAGAAGAAACATTATTTTTGAAATTGAGGGAAAATACTACACTTAAAGAAAATCTATTTTCAGTGCTGAAATATAATAAAGGATATCAATCAATAGATTAATATTTTGAGAAGATTGAAGAACTACCGAGGAAAGTTTTTAGCCATTCGATATCAGAAGAGTCATTCAGATTGTTTTTATTAGAGAATTCATTAGATGATAAAGAAATGATAAACGATATAAAAATAAATCAGATCAATATTTTCCATGACATTAAATTATGTAAATACCCTGATAAATGATTCGTGCGCACCTTGCGTAACATGGAACTTGTGATATTCAAGTAACCAATTAAATCACATTACAATATATATTTGTGTAAAGATAAGATTTTAAATAATTTAATAAATGTTTATAACTGTATTTTATGGAACATATATGGGGCGGTGGAAATAATGAATTATTAAAAACATCCTTTAAATGAACAAATGAAGTTGTGATGACAACTGATAACAAAATGTGGATTCCGGAGGATAACAGATCTAAGTTCATCATAGAGTATCATAATAGAGTATCATGCTGGTGCTAAGAAAGTCGAAAGGAATATATCAAACAAGTTTCACATAAAAGATTTAGAACAATCTATTCTTAATATTCTACAAATTGTGGAAATTGTCAATAACGAAAGGTTGGTACAACAATAAATTAAGAAAAAATAATAATGTACAAGTGATTCTAATTTATTCAATAGAATTTACATGGATTTTTGTGGCCCATTACAACCAGCAATAAGAGGTGAACGTTTTTGGGATCATTGACCATCACAGAAAATTTATTTCCCTACATGCGGTTAAAACACAAGGAGAAGACAGTAGCTCGAATACTCAAAGAATGGTGGATAATGAAATTCCGCGCCTCAAGGATAATTAATTGTGACAAAAACAAGTCATATGAATAAAAAAATAGTAAGGGGGGTTACAGAAGAATACAATATTGAAATAAAGTATTCAACTCCATACCATCATTCAACAAACGGACAGATTGAGAGACTGTTCCAGACTAATAGAGATGCAATACAAATAACACTTCTGGACAAAGGGCTAAAGTTCTGGGTTGAAGTTCTTCCTGGGGTGCAATTTATGATGAATTCAACGTTCCAAAATATTATTAAAAATACTCCAGCTGAAATGGTGTTTTAAAAAACGATTTACCTCATTTCTCAAAAGACGTCAATTCTTCAAAATATATTACCATAAATTCCTGTACAAAAAACCCGGCATTAAAACAATACTTTGACTTTCTAACGAGGCCCTAAATCTACTACAAAAATTCCCAGAGACCGACAATAAACTTAAGCTCTTTGAACGAGAGCTGAGTTTCCTGTACAAACATCCTGGGACCTAAAATACTTCCTCAATATAGTGCTTCACATGAACGAAAAAAACCATTACTCCTCTGTACTGTAGGGAGAGGGAGTGCCAACGGTGCAGAGGCCTAATTAAGTGTTTTTACAAATCCTATTATAATTGAATTCGATATTTTCTCACATAAAAGTGGTAAACTTTTCTAATCGTTTGTAAACTTTATTTTAATTCAAATATCAATAATTCTCCCAAAATATAAAATTTCAGCCTTCCATAATAAAAGTGCATTTACTGAGTTTTTACACTTTCACACAGGTTTTTAATATTGTGTACCATGTGCTTAAGGCAATATAAAGTAAATTAATCGAATTTTTGCAATCGTTTATATAAAAGATCAAATTTATTATTAAAAAAAATTCTAATAATAATAATATTAATAATAGTAATAATAATAATAATAATAATAATAATAATAATAATAATATATTAATAATAATAATAATAATAATAATAATATAATAATAATAATAATAATAATAATATAATAATAATAATAATAATAATAATAATAATAATAATAATAATAATAATAATAATAATAATAATAATAATAATAATAATAATAATAATAATAATAATAATAATAATAATAATAATAATAATAATAATAATAATAATAATAATAATAATAATAATAATAATAATAATAATAATAATAATAATAATAATATATAAAGTGATGATTTCTTGGTGGCCAAGCTAAAATTATAAGCGAATACAGAAAGTAATAATTTTTTTTTTTTAATTTTTAGTGTTAAGCACCTTTAAACACAGGCCAACAGCTTCTAGAAGCATTTGGCAACTTGTACGAACTTGTTGATACAATAAAGTGGCATGAAAGATAGGGAGCGACCGATGGGAATATATATGAGGAGTATAATACAAATTTTAAATCTAGGTGGTTTTCAATCAACTCGTAAGTCGAATTGCCCCAATGGAACTCAAAAGATTAATAAATTAACATGCTTATTTCTCTAATTTCAATATTTTCCACAATATATTTTGTTAAATGCCAAATTTATATTTTCCACAAATTTTTGATTGAAACTCTAAAATTTCAATCAATAATTAGGCACGCAATTTTTATTCATATAAATCAGAAGTCTTTTTTTATTGTTCAAGTGAATTTTTTAAATAAATATTTTCATTTGAAACAACCAATAAATTGTGGAAAGAAAATAATGCTTTGCTACAAAATTTTACAAACAAAATAAATAAAAAATTAATAAATTAAGTAAAGATTTTAATAACCAATTATCTATCATTCCTATGAATCATTCTTTCAACAAATAGATTTAATTTGATTTTTTTTCGAATTGAGAGCAAAAGAATTTGATCGTGTGCAAATATTGACTTTGTTTGCGAAAGAAAAGTCTCGCAATTGAATTCTATATCAAATGCTATAAAATCTTTGAAATTAGAATAATTTTTATATGTGATCAATATACAAATATATAAATAGTATTTCTATGCAACAATATAACCACCTTAGCATAGATATTAACCCTTTAGATGCGAGATGCGGATAAATCCGAATACTTTTGAATACTTTTTGAAAAGACCTTTGTTCCTACTTTTAACAACCCTTCGAGGAAAAAATATTTTTTAATAAAAACCTAATGTATTACACGTGTTTTAAAATTGCAAATCACAATTATACCTTTAACTTTTTTTGACGGATAATTGACACATTTTTTGACTTTTTATGAAATTTAATTCCGCACTAAGAGGGTTAATATAATAAAATTAAATATATGTGAATAAATAAAAAAAATTATATATGGAAAACAAAATACTATATTCAATTTTAAAAAAATAGATTTTTATAAAATATCGGCAATAAATTGGTATTATTAACCAATTAGAAAAGAGACTAACATGCTTCTATTTCATTTGATATAAAATGTACTGAATATATTCTAATTTTTTCAAAGTTTATTTGCATAATTCATTGGGGAAAAGAATTGCTAAGCAAGATAATTTGATCAAATAAAGTTGAGATCCGAATATTAGAATTTTATAACCGAAATCCCAATTTTACGACTTGTTTAAGTATAAATAAGTACATTAGAATCTATGTTTATTTTTCATATTTTATTTAGACAATAATCTCTTTATATTTTAGATAGAACTTCATTCTTTGTGACCCGCGGATGTCAGTGAAATGTCCGAATTATTTAAAACTTTAACAATTTGGCACGTCCTTGTCATTATCGGGACTGCATTTGGAACAATCATCGAAGGTCTTGTACCTCACAGTTTCGGAACACTAATCGCATATTTCAAATCGAAAAACAATACTGAAAGCCCTTCATTTTATAATGCGTCTCAATTTCAGTTGAACTTCCTACCAGCTTCCTCGAGTGCGTTTCCTTCTATTTTATTACCTCTTTTCATTTTGATGGTGCAGCGTTATTTCAATAGATATCAAATTATATCAGCCTTAGCCTTCTTATTATTAGCACTCAGTTGTGGTTTCAGTTCTGTGGTGAATATTTGGCCAATTCTTTTCATTACTTACAGTGTTATATATTCTATTGGTGCTTCGTTATTCCTCAGTGTGGTTATAATTGTTGCAGCGGAATATTTCCCGAGAGAACATAGATTTCATGTGCTAGCCACCAGCTTATACCAAATCGGGTATCCTATGGCTGCCTTACTTGGAAATCCTATCCTCGCGTATTTATTGTCCAGATATGGATGGCAAAATTCGTTCAAAATCGTTGCCGTTACCCAGATATTATTAGGTTTTATTTTATCATGTATGATGAAGCCAATAGATAGTAAAGGATTATTTTACATCAAAACTATCGAAGTTGATGATAGTGAAAAAAACGAAGAAAGTTTGAAAAACAATGAATCCATTCATTCTGGTTTTCATATTAATATAAAGTCAAATTATCAAATCTTTCCCTGGCTTTTTGGCAAATATATAAATTATATGTGCTGGTATGCACTAAGGACAAATATCGTTACATATCTTGTAAAGTCTACAACATTCGGATTGTCTAATTCAGCCACGTTAATGTCAGTGTATGCGGCCTCCGAAATCTTTGTCGCTCTTATGGCCTCTTTGTTTGGTGACTATTTTCGAGGTTGGCTGGTACACATTCATATATTGTCCGCAATTTCATTGGCCATATTAACAGCAATATATACTGTTGTATTAACTTCATACCTCAGTGCAATTTTTCTAATGATGGCCATTGGTGTCTCAATCCAACTCTCATTAAGCTTCGGATATCCCGCAGCTGCCGAAGTGTGGGATTCAAAGTCCGATATGAAGATTGGATGGGTATTGACAAATGTTGCGGCTGGGTTTGGAATAATCTCTAGTCCATTAATAAGTGGGATTTTAATGGATAGAATTGGAATGAAATCATTGCTCTATGCTCAATGCACTGGTTGGATATTACAGGCAATTATGTTTGCAGTAACTTTGGTATGCATGAAATACAAACGGATTGAAACAGAATATCAAAACATTGAGTAAACAATTTATTAAGTTTTATGCTTGACAATTCATGTGATACAAGGATATTATTTTGACATACATTTTATATGTTACCTAAATCTTTCAGAATTGACATAGAGATCATTCAAATCTTCGGAAGCACTGCGAAGTATGTGGACCTTATGTCACATTAGATCGTTCAAACGAGAAAAAAATTGGTACTTCCTAGGCATAATATCATGTTTAAAAAATGATTTTTTTTGTTTTATGTTTAACTTTTGTTAAGTTTTCTGATGGTTAGGTTTTATCATTTTAAATATATGTTCACGTATTTGAAGCTACAACCAGAAATAATTTAACAGGGTTCTGACAAGATGTGACGCTTTGTCAGAATTCTGATTAAGTAGAGCTATGCAATTCTCCATGTTTTTTTCATTCTCAAGGAATGCGAAAATAAAATTATTATTTCTCAACTTTTCTTGATAAAAGCAATATATGTTAAACAAATAATAAAAAGAGTTGTCTAGTTACATAACTTTCCTTTTATTAAAAAGAAAAATAAACAACATTGAATAATAAGAACTTCTTCCGATTTTCACCTCTGATTTTTTTTCAATTGACATTGTTAATTAGAAGCTGCTGGCACATCTTTTAAATTATTTTTTAAATCAGGTTCAAAAGTTAGCGTCATAATTCCAAGTATTTATTTAAATGCAATATTGTATAATTTTCAAACAAATTTTCAGCGTTGAATAAAATATTTTCAAAAACATTTATTAAAATTTCGATATTTAAAATATATTTATTTAAAAGTTATTTTCTAATAAAACTTCTTTTAAAAAGCTTATTTAATATTTCAATTTAAAAATTTAAAAATTATTTTAAAAGTTATTTTAATAGTTCATTATTTATCATTTAATTATCTTAATAAATCATTGAAATATTTAAGTCTCAGCTGAAAACACCTCACAATTGTATTTATTAAAAAATTGACTATGAATCAGCAAGGATATCGATGTTCTTTTTTGATATTCTGGAATTTTTAGCACAGCCTTTTTCAATTGACTTTGACAATTGAATAAATAATTATTAAAATGAAATAAATTCACATATAATAAATTCATAAATACATATAACTTTATAATAATTAGCTATAATTGATAATATAAAATTCTAGAAATTAGAATACTTATTTAATTTAAAAAAAAATAATGTCTCAGCACACATAAAAAGCCCACAGATTTATAACCAACTTTGTTTGTTTTGCTGTTACACCAGAGGGCAATTGAAGATGACTAAGTGGACATTTATTTAAAGATTAATAATATAAATATAACCTACCTATAATAAATGTGTATGTGTGTCATAGACTATAAAGGCATTTAATTAAATCCACGACATTAACCCTCTCCGTGTAAAAAATAATGCTGATATTTATAGTGACCCGTTCTATTCCCACAAAAACGGTTACAAAATGTGCCTTCAGCTTCATCCCGATGGATTCAAAGCTGGAAAAGGGACACATCTTTCTGTTTTCTTTTTCATAATGCGCGGTGAAAACGATGTACTTTTGCAATGGCCTATGAAACTGGAAGTGACATCTTGCTTTAATGTCGAATATATTCGACAAATATACGGAGAGGGTTAAATAGACGGATAGACAAGTTCTCTGTTGGAAGAGAATAAAAGCGGACACACAAGCATGGTTCACAAAATCTACGTAATAAAAATTACATAATAAGGCATTAACCTCTTAACGGTCCAATTAATACCGGAAAATTCGGTGAAAATAAACCATATTTTTTATTTAATTTTATGAAAGAATAAGTTATTTAGATGTATGATAAAATATTTATTATTTACTGAAGAAAAAATATTTTTTGACAACTGAATTTCTAAATGGATTTGCCCGAGTATACTCAGGATATATAAAATTTGCTTTTTGTATTGCCCGAGTATACTCGGGTGAGACCGTTAAGAGGTTAATTAAACTCCTGAACATTTAATAAACTCCAAATATGTAACGATGCAATATGAATACATATTGACATTTTTTATGTTAACCCATTTTAAAACTTCACCGACAGTGTATATAGTAAAATTATAAATAGAAAAAATGTTTCTCATCTCATAAATTTAGCAGAATGAGCTTCACAATGACAGATTTTCTGCAATATGCCAAGTAGTTAATATAGAACTCCAAAAACGAGATTAGAGTAATTTGAGAAATTAATATCATCACATTAAAAAGTTCTACCCAAAATGTATGATGAAATAAGACATTTTAAGAGAAATATTAAGTTTTTGTATATGTTAAAATAAATATATAAATGTCTTACCTCTTTTATCATAAAATCTAAACTATATTTAAAAATATTGTTATTAAATAAAAAAGAAAATAAATCATTTAATTGCATATGATTAAATATTTAAAATTACCGTTAGATTAAAATTAACACAGAGCGCCATTGACTGGATTTTTTTTAATGTCCATTTAGTCATTATCAATTTGGTGTATCAAATTCCATGATTGAGAAAAATTGCGCATATTTTGCGTTGATATCGGCTTTATATTTCATGAAGCTGTCCTTAACAGTTCTGAGTTTGTAGCGATTTTTCAAGTTAGTTCATAATAGTTAATAGTTTTGGCGAATGATGAAAAATTATTACCAAAATAGGTTGACCTTGTTCTAAACTATCTTCGAATCCTCTTGTTATATGATCTATTACAATATACATAAAGTTAGAATACCGATCATTGAACTCTTTTTAAGTCCACTGGAAACTTGTAACCCAGCAATGGGTTTTTGTATTAAAATAAGCTACTTATATATTTATCTTCATTATTTCCGTTATCGTTGACAAAAATTTACGAAAAAATTAATTTTTTCATTAGGACTGAAGTTGTTATATGAAAAGGTTTGCTACTTTAACAGTACCAGCTTTGAAGGTGAAATTGAAAAAAATCATCCTCGTCCAGTGATAAGTTCGGATCTTGAAGATATTTAATTAGTGAAATCAATGATTTATTTAATCTTTAGGAGATTTGTATTTAGATTTTAATTAGTTTTTTGGCTTAAATTTAAAGTTTCAACTCTTAACATTGAACAAACTTTTGAGTGTTTTTCCGCTTGTAAGATTTACGTCTTCATGGCTCAATTTTATTGAATAAAAACTCAGCCCATTCCGTCCGTCAATTCCATACCCATATAAGTGTTCATTTTAAGAAGTGTACCAGTAAGAAATAGGTATTTCTGATTTTAAGATTTGGTGAAAAATTGGAATCATTACTTGTAATATATAATTGGAATAAGTAACTTGTGAGGCGCTTAAATCCTATAATTAATATTCAAAGGGCCCAGTCTATATGGATTTTGAATGTATTTAAATAATTTAACATTATTATTTGCGATGATGTTAATGTTTGTTAAAATTCTTTTTTATGAAAACAATTTTTAAATTTAAATTTAACTTGAATTTTTTATATTAATTTAAAATCTTGTATGAGAGAATAATAACAATTTTGTGCGTTTTTTTAAAAATAATAATTTTTATTTGATTTAAAATTGTTTTTATTTTCAAAAAAGTAAAATTTTATTAAAATATTTTTAGTTTGATACAATTTGATTACGATTATTATTGATTAGTATGTTTGAATATTCTTTTTTTCATTTAGTCACAATTTCATTTTATTAAAGAGAATTTCTAGTCTGACTTCGCCTCTATGTTTATTTATGTGAAACCCAGGAAATAAATGTGTTTTAAAATTAATTTATCAGGTTTTACTTTTATAGTGTGAACAAACATTTTTCATTTGTTTTTAATATTTTTTAACTCTTTCTTTCACTGTAATTGTTTTAATTAATTATAGTTTTATATTTTTACCTTATCTTTCTTATAGTCAAATAGAGACCCATGTCATAATTTCAAGATTTCAAAATAGGCTCTCCCACAGACGAAAATTGTGTGTAGTTTTATTTTTTGCGAGACAAAGAAAACCAACAAGTCAAGTGCAAAAAATGTGTAAAGGTACTGAAATCAACTGGTGGCAGTACCACTGATCTCCATACGCATCTGGAAACGATCCACAACATTGTTTCGCTGAAAAGAAAATTGGCTACAGACTCAAAAGCATGGATGTCAGCAGTTGTACAGTCACTCAAAAAAACGAAAACAGCAATCACCGACTATTTAAAAAATCAGAGAGAAGACACTTCTACCTGCGGTTTTGTCTAGGTTGGATGGAATGCCTTTCAGTGTGTTCATCACTTCTTCGGAATTGAGAATGCGTCTCGAGGCTCACGGCTTTGAAGTTACAAAATCAGCAACCACAATTCAAAATATGGTGGTGGATTATGCAAACACTCTTCAAAAGATGACCAGGTGTTAATTGCCCCTTCTACTGTCTCAAGAAATTCGATTCAGACTATTGTTTGAAGATGGCCTTCGATTAGAAATCGTAGTTACTTAAACGTGGAAGTGCTCACCCAGAAGAAATTTTGGAATCTTGGACTGGTCAGAGTTATGGAGTCGTTTCCTGCAGAGAAGCACAATTCGCTGGTGCAACAAATGTTGCAGAAGTTTGATATGAGTTACAACCGGGACATTGTGTGCATCACAACCGACGGTGCGTCGGTTATACGGAAAGTGGGACGACTGAGCATAAGCGATCAACAACTTTGCAATGTTCACGGTATTCACTTAGCTATAATTGATGTCTTGTAAAAATAGCCGCAAAAAGACAACACAGGGGGCGAAAGTGACATTGACATCACTGCAGACACCGATGATGATATACACGATTTTGGTGATTTTAAAGTTGCTTTTTCCGAAAATGACGACGAAATTGAGCTGGTTGAAGATTTGAAGCCGTTAACTGCAAAAGTACGCATTATTGTCAAATTATTTCGTCGTTTTCCAACAAAAAACGACGAAATGCTGGGAAAGTATACGATTCCATTAGTCCTGGACAAGAAAAGATGATGTAACAGTCTGCATGCAATGCTTGAACGCTTCTTGAAGTTAAAAAATTGCATCAAAAATTGAGATCAGTGATTTGAAGTTTGACACCATTTTATTGGTAGTTACGTGTCTGGAACTGGTGAAACTGGCCGTAGAGGCGTTGTATCGAAATGATGCGACCCTTTTGTCAGCCGACACGGCCATAGTGTTCATGATTAACAACTTGGGAACATCAGATTTGGCTGTACGTTCGAAAGCATCTTTGGTGACGCTTATCAACGAACGACGGATAAAGTTTTCTGATTTACTGCATTACCTCCACGAAGGTCATCAGCAATATGAAAATGTGGACAATACTCTAGATTTTCGGCAACACAGCAAACCAGCAATTTCCATTGTGTGATTGAACTTTATGAGCTACTTAACAAAGCTGTAGGAGAGCCAGAGTTAGTAGCCGATACATCGTTTGACAGTGATTCAGTAGATGGTTCAGCTAGCTTGTCGCTTGAATGAGCAACTTGACATGGCCATTTGCAATGATATGAAAAATTAACCCAAATCAAAAACGGGTAATGGTTTGAAGGATGCATTGAAAGCTGTTCGAAGGGAAATAGCTACATATTAAAAAATAAACTTACCATTTAAGTCTAGCACCATTTTAGACGTACAATTTTGTCCATATCATTTAGTCCGTACCATTTTCTCCGCTACCATTTCGTCCTAGAACCAAATTACCGAATCAATTTTTACTGATTATAGATATGAACGATAAATATTGTTATAGAAATAAATATTAGTTACCAAACTTATAACATTATGAAGAGTAAACAATAAAAGGAAAATTTCAAACATTAAATTTACAAAAAGGAAAAAATAAGTTCTACTTTGTGTTATGCATATCAGAAATTCCGGATCATGATTTCTATGAGCTTGTTGGGTAATTATTTTTCTTCTCCTTCGACTTTAATCCGGTTTATTGACTTTCCTAAAGCGCTAATGATCCTTTTGATTTTCGGTGCAATGTAATTTATTTTTTTCCTTTGGTATAATATATCTCTGTCTACTGTTAAATTTTTTGAATTTGATTTTCTTGAGAGTGAGATTTTCTTTCAGAATTTCCTTTTATTTCTAACTTGAGTTTCAAGTTTGTTTTTCTTTCCGACTTTGCTTGTGAGTTTTGATAGTTTCCCTCCAAGAATTCTTTCGAGTATTGAGTCTTTGTAGAGTAGTAGTTCGGTTGCCTTTTGCGATTAGTAGAGTAGTTTTCTTTGTACAAATTTAAATGCAGATTTTTCTGATGATATTAGTAATAATAATTCTACAATCAGATACCAAGTACCAACTATCAGCTGCTATGTATTTTTAACTAGGTACTAACAACAACCAAGTACTTACAACCAACAACAATCAGGTACTAAGCATTATCAACCAAGTACTAAGTATTTACAACCTGCTACCATATACTTACAACCAACTATTAAGCACTATCAACTAGATACCAAGTACTTACAACCTTTTTTTATCGCGTCTGTGTGCGCGTTATTAACAGACTGCTATTCGGAGTAGTGTGCGCACACAGGCGCGAAGAGTTGGTAAATGTTATTTGTTGTGTAAGTTAATTGTAATTGTTAATTTTTTAGAATTGATTTTAATTCTAGTAATTGTTTTCTGGAAGATATAAAGTGATATTGTTTTAACAACCAAGTTTTGGATGTTTTTTTTTAAAAAGGAGGATTTTGGGGAATTTTAAAAATGAAAAACTATTGTACATTTTTTAGTATCATCCAAGATTTCGAAAATCTCAAATAATCGTCGGAAAATGTTATTAAATCATCTGGTGAATATTATGACACTTCTATTAGACCAAGTGTTGACAGAATAATTGCCGCAAAAGATAGTGCTATATATGATGCTGGAACTCCGTTCAGAATTATAAGTCAAACCATAGATTTTTGGTCAAATGCCACTAATAGTTTTGTTCATCGTTTCATGTCAAAGAATAATAGAGCAGAATATGGAATTGCCGAAAAGAAGGAATATGATATTCTATTTAATCGAGCTCTTAAAAGGATAAACACAATTCAAATGTTTGCTAGCAAAAGTATTGAACAATTATCCAATGTTTTGAATTCAATATACGATCAATCAGTGACAAAAACAGAATGGTTGAAACAATATTATGATGACTTCACAGATGAAATGATAACAGTTGTGTTGAATTATATTTCTAAAGTTAATAAAGAAAGTCGGCTTCTGGGTCTTAATGTTTTCTGTAAACAATAATAATAATATTAATTCAACAATCAGATACCAACAAATATCAGGTATTTACAACCAGCTACCATGTACTAACAACAACCAAGTAAAACTAATTTTTCGACCTCTCAGCCTAATACATATTACATGTAAGTCAGCCGACAATTTACATAGTGATTACGATTAATTAGTTCGGGTTAATCATTCGGGAAACCCATACGACATCCAATAGTTCAGAATTCAGTACAATTTTTGACTTTACTACCAGAATCATTTTGGTAATTAGTAAAAATATGGTCTAATCGTAGTTATACTGAATAATGCAGATTTTGCAAAGAGTAAAACAAACCATAGGTTCAGAACAAAATATCATCGATTGAGGAATTTAATAACAGTTTAGTCATTCGTTTAACTCTTTCAACGCGGTAAGTTTATTTAATTATTAAATTCGGGCGACCATAGTTGCTTTACGCGTCCAAAGGGTTAAGTTGAATTTCGTCGCCGCGACTATTAAGATTACAAATTGTTTATTTTATGGATAGTGTTATTGCGATTCCAAGTTCTATATGGATTATTTCGGTTCTGATTTATTGTTGAGTTACAAAGGGGCTAGTTTACTTGCAAGTGAATGTTTATTTAATTGATAATGCATAACTTTCCGTACTCGTTGATAAATAGTTTCAGTCATTGGGTTGGATAAAATCTTTGAACTCTTTGCAAAAGGATTTCAAACTGTTTCCCATTTTCAAATGTATAGTGTTAAAATATAAATATTGAGTGCATGATTAAGTATGATGTCGTAGTCGCTATCGAAACAGATTTAGGTAACGTAAAAAATTATTATTTACATTGCCAAAAAATTATAATTATTTATTTCACACTTTGTGTAACATGTCACTTTTGATATTCAAGTAATTAATTTAACCCTTTGAGTGCCAACGAGTGAGATCGCATTCCTACTCCCGTCCGAACTAATACGATCTCTATTTCATACTTGATGATTCTTGTTTATTGTTTTTTTATTCCGAATGTGTATTTATGTGACTACTTAATTTTCTGCGCTGGTTAGTGAGCAAAATTTCTATTTTCTTCTAGCAGTGTGGCACTTTTAGTTAATTCTCTACAAATCATGTTGGCACTCAGAGAGTTAATACAAATTACAAAGATACAATTATATATTGTTTTGAGATCGTTCTGTTATTTTTTAAGATCTTATATCGATAATATTCATTGATATTATTTATGTGGATTTTTAATATGTTTAAAAAGGTTATTATTATCTATAAGTGTAATGGTGTATTTTGTTTTTTTATTCAAAACTTGTAAAAAATGTAAAAATTTTTCAACATTAATTTGTGAAAATATATTTTAAATCAATCATTTTACCTAAGAAGGCTCAACAAAAAGTTGATTTAATTTGAAAGTGTTTCAAGTGTTTTTACAAGTCGTATTATAATTGAATAAAATACCAGTAAACTCGATATTTACTCGCATAAAAGTGGTAAACTTTATTTTAATCCAATAATCAATAAGTCTCCCAAAATTTAAAATTTCAGTCTTCCACAATAAATGTTCATTTACAGAGTTTTCACACTTCGTCACAGGTTTTAAATATTATGTACCATGTGCTTAAATATAAAAAAATTATTCGAATTTTCACAATCCTTATAAAATTGTACAAATTTATTATCAATAATAATTCTAATAATAATAATAATAATAATAATAATAATAATAATAATAATAATAATAATAATAATAATAATAATAATAATAATAATAATAATAATAATAATAATAATAATAATAATAATAATAATAATAATAATAATAATAATAATAATAATAATAATAATAATAATAATAATAATAATAATAATAATAATAATAATAATAATAATAATAATAATATTATTAATATTAATAATAATTATAAACATTGTTAGTATCTTCTTTTCCTGAACTTCGGGTATTAATTACTAGGGTGGGTCGAATGTTAATAAATTTTGAGTTCAAGAAAGGAAACATGGTTAAAAAGTTGTATTTTGGTATAGAAAAATCGAATCAAACCATTTTACTTAGATTTATGGACATTTACTGCTCCCAACTTTTCTCCGAAAATGCAGTTCAACATAAGTGTGAAAACAATGTAATTTGGCTAGTGTCGGAATGTGTTTTGCGCCTTTGTCCATATTTAGATGTAGCTTTCTTAAGACCTTATAAGTATATTATTTACTCTCTTGGGCTGAGATAGTATATTCTGTGTCCTCATCCCGCATTGAAATATATCCTGACAACGTCAGTGATTAGGAAGGGCCAAATTTGAATTATCCTTTTCAAAGACAAAAATCAACTTTCGAAATTATTTTTTATTAAAAACATCCAGCCAAAAGTTTAGAAATGTATTAGCGAGGGCATAAAAAGAAGTCACATGAAATCAGCTTTGCTTTGCACCTTGGGCAATTTCTTCCTTGATTTTTTACACAGTAGTACCATACCATGTCTGGACTTGTGACCAAACACTTTGCAACTGGCAGAAGAAACATCTTGATGGCTCTTTCAACGGCTTGAGAATGACAGGGAAATTGTTCTAATGTAATTTTCTTATTCATCTTCAATTCATGATCCAATATATGAGATAAAAGAGGGGGAGGCGTCAAATTACATTTTGTCCAGTCAATCATGTCAGCATATGATGTAGCAGACGACTGAAGAAAGACAGTATTCTTGTCCATAGTGCGAATCACTTCGGAAGGGAGAAAATTTTGTCTTGCAGTTATGATTTTTTCTGTTGCAAACTTTCTGATTTCTTCATCATCATCACCAACAGCAGCTAGGAGTATATTTTCTGGATGTGAGAAGTAATTGTTGTTCTGAATGACAGGAAAGATGATTTCTTGGTCTGATGGATCCAAATCCTGCAGAAGTTGGAGCATATAAAAATATTTCTTGCACCATCTTGGCATGACGAGTGAATCTTTATATAAAACCATGACGGTCCATAGAAATTGACAATAAATTTCACTATTCGCATGAGAGGTTCAGATGGAGCAGTTTCGGACATATATAGTCGCAGAATTCTATTAGCTTTCGTTAGCCAGCGACTGTGATTCAAATTTCCTGGTTGTGCCATTTGTAGAAAAGGGACATCCTTGTTGTTGTGGTACCCTTTCTGGACTGCCAAGCATACTCTGAGGAAATACAATTGATCAGTGTTCAATTCTTTCTTGACATTTTCACTAATATCTACGACCTTTCCAGGAAGGGACATAAAGGCTACTACGGGCTTGTCTTTTGGATCAAAATCAAGAACGCTTCCTATTTCACCACATGACGTTTTTGGACCTTTTGTTTCTCCACCATCGACGACTGAAAATACTTCCTGAATGGTAATTCATTTGCATGCAACAAGCATATCAGCCATTGTAGAGGTCGCCCTAGGCTTTTTTCGAGTCTTCTGATTATTCCATTATTTTTTCCGGTGTTTGTATTGGTTCCATCGCACACAATTGCTTGAAGGGTCAGTGAGGACTGCGTGCTAACGATGATTGACATGATTTCTTTGCCAATATCCACAGCTTTACTACTTTGAGGTACAACATGATCGATATATGTATCCCCTGGAAAGGCGACAATCACATAATGCTCCTCTTTTAGGATCCTTCTATGAAGTAAGGTGGAATCTTGTTTCCCGTCGAAACCGAGGCAAATCAAGTTTTTCGCTTCTGCTGAATGCTGTTCAATTTCTCTCTCCCTCCAGTACTTTCTCTGACGTCGTAATTTTGCGGGATCGATGATTGTTTGAGAGGATAACAGTTCCATATCTTTCAGAAAAGCGTTTACTAGCAAACACGTGTCTCTGTTGCTCACACCACATCTGTCAACAGCTTTACCTAATTCAGGATAATGTCTTCTATTTTGAAATTCATCACATTCTTCTACGCTTGACTCTGAGCTTTCTGTTGAATTGTCTAACTTATCTTTACTTTCATCACTAGCGGCTTCACTCTCCGTGTCACTTCTTGAGGTCGGATGTAGATCGTTAACTTCAGTGTCCATTATTTCATTTTTCATTTGTTTTCCTTTTCCTGTAGGGCTGCTTTTCGTTTGTTTTCTCTTCAATTTTGAGGTTTCCTGTCTGTCCGTATTTCCGATTTCATGTTTCTGGTAGTTTGTTGGTCAATCCAGAACTCCCACTCTAAGGTAGGAATTTTCAAGGCCAATCGGCATGTACACTGACTTCTTCCACGAGCACCATCATTAAAACATTTGCAGCAACATATGTCAAACAATTTGGAAAACGAGCTTAACTTATCTTGAAATTTGGCAGATGACCTCTTGCATACTGGATACTTCTCTAATTCACGCACTTTTGATATTAGTCGCTTGACACGAACCACAATACTACTGAACTCAACAGTTGGGATACTTGCCTTCATATAAATTTCCTTCACCTTATTTGCGAGAAGAGTTGCTTGTTCGTTAAAGCCAGTATGAAATTGCGTACATTTCTCATTGTAACAGTAATCACGAAACACATCTTCACAAGTAGGTAATTGGTTTCTGGGTAGTTCACAAGTTTGACCAAACAGACAATGACGTGATTTACTTCTTGTTTTGCGAAATTGCTTATTTCTCTGTCCCTTCATAACTGCTCTTCTGTACTCAGCTCTGGCAAAATAAAAGTGAATCATCAAGTTAACTTTTTTAATTATGTCCAGCAAACACTTGACATCCAATCGAAACAAATTAAATTATCTGAGTTTAGACTGACTAGTAGTATCCATGTGGATTATGTGTTGACTGTAGTGTTTGTGTTAGTATTGTTCAGAAGAAATTGTCTTTGTGAGTGCTTGTGTGAAGGTGCTTCCGTGAATTAACCTCTCTATACATGCACGCGTTAGCTTGGACTTGTGAATAGAGCATGTCAAAAATGGTCTTTCTGCAAGCGTGTGACTGCTTGCAGGATGAATTTACAATGGCACATGTGCGAGCATTTTTACTGGGATAGTACTAATACATACAAACAAAAGTTGGGACCTGTAAACCCTTTTAAACAGCAGTCTTTTGCAGGGATATTTCATTTTCTAGCATAAGCACAACTTTTTAGGCATGTTAGGAGAAAAAAAAATTTTCGACCCACCCTATTAATTACATCAGTCATTAAATTATAAATAAATTCATGCTTTTAAAAATATAATTTTATTACACAATATTATTTTTAATTACAGTATTTTTTTTGAATTAATTTTAATTATATTTTAATAAACCTATATATATTTAATAAAACTTTATGAGACTTTTTATTGCAATTTTAAATTTGATTTTAACTATTCTAATAATTAAAAGTTTTACTTGATAATTATTTTTACTTTAAAAGAATTGTTTCCTTTACAAAATACTTCTTTAGAGTATTTTTAAACTTCTCACAAAAATAATAATAATAATAATAATAATAATAATAATAATAATAATAATAATAATAATAATAATAATAATAATAATAATAATAATAATAATAATAATAATAATAATAATAATAATAATAATCTTCGTGTCTCCCGCATAGTACTGATGAGAGCCAAAAGCTCGAAACTAGTCTACTATTGGGATTTGCACTGGGTATCACAAAGCTTGTACTGTTTATTTTATTCAAGTGAGACATCCGACAAAAATATTTTACACCATTACTTTGAAAGTCAAAAATGCTAAAGGTAATCGGATGCACTTGTAAACAGTTTCTGTGTATCGACTAATTTTTTAGTCCGCAGAGGTGATTATGATTTTTCATACGCCATGTTTACAAGTTTACAGATTTTTTTCTGTGACCAAGCTATTTTTCAAGCGATGTGATTTCCAGTGTACCGGGGAAAGTATGCAATAGAGTTGAATCAACAATATTGTATACTTACCTGGCGCGAAGAGAAATCTTCGTGTCTCCCGCATAGTACTGATGAGAGCCAAAAGCTCGAAACTAGTCTACTATTGGGATTTGCACTGGGTATCACAAAGCTTGTACTGTTTATTTTATTCAAGTGAGACATCCGACAAAAATATTTTACACCATTACTTTGAAAGTCAAAAATGCTAAAGGTAATCGGATGCACTTGTAAACAGTTTCTGTGTATCGACTAATTTTTTAGTCCGCAGAGGTGATTATGATTTTTCATACGCCATGTTTACAAGTTTACAGATTTTTTTCTGTGACCAAGCTATTTTTCAAGCGATGTGATTTCCAGTGTACCGGGGAAAGTATGCAATAGAGTTGAATCAACAATATTGTATACTTACCTGGCGCGAAGAGAAATCTTCGTGTCTCCCGCATAGTACTGATGAGAGCCAAAAGCTCGAAACTAGTCTACTATTGGGATTTGCACTGGGTATCACAAAGCTTGTATTGTTTATTTTAATAATAATAACAATAATAATAATATTACCCAAAAATCAATTATAATAGTTTTTTTAATAATTAAATAACGTGACAAATAATAAAAACGTTATTCGAAAACAATTACAGATAATATTTTAAAAATTACTGTTACAAAAATATTCATATTGAAATTTTTATTTCTATCCAACGCAAGTTTTGTATGATTATTTTTGAAAAACTCTGTGAATCCCGCCAATTTTTCTGTAGGCGTTTGTGTGTTTCTGTGAAATTGTATGTGTGTATTGTGTTTTCATGTTTTGGCTGTGTGCATGAGCATTCGGGTGTTGTGCTGAACATTTATTATGTATATTATGTTATATTTTATTATTTTCTAGCTGGTTGGAAATTAGTATATTTATAAATATATATATATATATATATATATATATATATTTATATATTTATGTTTCATGTTTATTGTATCCTTATTGAACTGTTGAATTAATAAAGAGCACGTAAGTTTCAAATTCTTTTATATTTAATAATTGTAACCATAATAATTATTATAATAATATTAATAATAATAATAATAATAATAATAATAATAATAATAATAATAATAATAATAAAACAGTCATTAGATTTCTACAATAATAAATTATTTTGTTTAAGTAAATTCCGAAATTAAAATTGTTAAGTGAAATCCCATCTATTAAACCGCATTTGTATCGAAAGCTTTTTTTAATTGAATTTTAAAGATTGTCATGTAAACTTTATTGTCATGTCCAGCTATGTCCAACCTGTGGCCCGCGGGCCGCATGCGGCCCGTTTTGTATAAATATTTATTGTAATGAAATATCAAATATAAATTTTTATTGTAGTAAAATATTACATGTGCGTTCAAAATTTTTTTTAATGTATATTTATTTATTTTTTTATACAAAAAAACGGTTACTTAAGATTTTTTTTTAGTTTTAACACAAAAGACGGTTACCTTCAAGAACTAGAATCTGAGTACAGTGATTTGCTTTTTTATGCGAAAATTCGCTGGTTAAGTCGTGGGAAATGTTTAGAAAGATTTTGGAATTTGAGAGAAGAGATTGGAATTTTTATGAATGAAAATGACCAAAATGTTCCTGAATTACATGATGAACAGTGGCTTTTGGATTTATGTTTCCTTACAGATATTACTATGAAATTAAACGAACTGAATAGGCAGCTTCAAGGTGAAAACAAGTTGATCACAGACTGTTATGGAAATATAAAAGCATTCATAACAAAACTGAAACTTTATGAAAGTCAATTAAAATCAAAATATTCTGTCCACTTTCCATTATTACATATATTTAATTGTGACAAAAAAGATTTTTCTAAATATGCACAAGAAATTACCAATTTACTACAAGAATTTCAGGAGAGATTTTCATATTTAAAGATTTTTAATATTTTTTTCATATTTAATATTTTCCTATGTCCATTTGACATTGTTGTGGAATCAGCTCCAACAAATTTGCAAATGGAGTTAATAGATCTCCAGTCATCTTCTGAATTAAAATATATGTTTGAAGCCAATGATAAAGTTCAGTTTTATAAAAAATACATATGCAATGATAAATTTCCTAATCTAAGAAAACTAGCGATAAGCGTTACAGCTGCAATGGGGACCACGTATCTTTGCGAATCTTTTTTTTCAAAATTAAAGATTGTTAAATGTAAAATTCGTAATAGATTAACTGATGAAAATTTAAAAAACCAATTACGATGTGCAACTTCGAAAATACCTGTAGACATAAAAAATTATCTGAAAAAATTGAAAAACAAGTTTCACATTAAGTAATATGTATGTATATGTAAAACATAATTTAGATTGTATAAATATTTTATAATAAATAAATACGTGCGGCCCACATTATATTTTTATTTTTTATTTTGGCCCAGTAACCAATTTCGGTTGGACACCACTGATGTAAAGGATACATAGTATCTCTCTATATATAAAAAAGCTAATCCGAATTTTACTTTTTTTTATTATATATTTGTTTTATTATTATTTTTTTTGGTTTTTTTTTGGTTTTTTTTTATTTATTTTTTTTATTTTGTATATATTTTTGTTTTTTTTATTGTTATTTTTTTAATATTTTTTAACTTTTTTTATTATATATAGTTTTTTATTATTTTTTATTCTTCACTAATCCCGTTAGAACGTGGGGTTAATGTTAAAGTTAATATCCAGGGTATTGTTGGACAAGAATAAAATTCAGTTTATTATAATGTTTACATAACTATGATAAAAGATAATAACATAAACCATTTCAAAGTAATATAGAACGATAAGTATAAAAGAATAAATAAATCATAAAAAAATTTAAAAATACCACTGAAAAAAAATCAATATTTATAGTTGAAGAAGTTGAATACCTTGATATGGGCGACATGGATTATGTGCATCTATTGTGGAGGAATGAACTTCAAAAATGGTGGGTTTAAATGCTGTACGTTCAGATTGAAAGTAAATCCATTAAATATCTAGTCTTACATGCTTAGTTTGAGTGGCCAAGATAATCAGTGTATGTATTGTTGGGCATTTTTCCCATTGAATATTTCCATCAATACCCTCAACTCCAATTCAGCATATATGCAAAAAAATGCCTTAATTGCTTAGGCATAAGACTTCGACAAGCTTCTTCCATCATTGCAGGGAATTCTTCATTAGTTTTTACCAGGTTGAGCGCGATCGCTGCCTCTTTTATTGTGGCATATTCAATACCATCAACGATCTTAAGTCCAGTGAAAGATGTAATACCCCGTTGGACTCTAAGTAAAAGCTTCAAATGAAATTTTTCAATATTTTTTGGGGATACAGCAGGCAATCGACTTTATTGTTTTTACGGCCCTGTTCTATTTTCTTGAACACCCTAGGTGATGTTTAAACCCACCTATAGTGTATAGGAAGTTTATCATATGTAAGTGTTCGACTAAATTCATCCATCATGTTTAACTTAAAAAACTCTAATAACATAGATGTACTATTCTTATGTAACGCCTCCGCTTCGTTCCTTTCTTCAAATGTGATATGATTATCATTTCCCCGCTATTATTTCCAGCGTTCTAATGGGGTTGGTGAAGCGAAGCGAACAGGGGCGGAGCCCCTAGTAATACAAAAATATAATGTAAAAACAGGATTCGCATCACACCGGATGGGTCTAGGTCAGACTTATAAATAATGATCTGGCTTGGAGTTTTATATGTTTTTCTTAATCAAATGTTTCATGATTTTTTCCTGCTACTAGAAATAAAGAGAGAGACAACGGCTAAGTAAACAAGCAAAATAGTTAATTTAATATTTATGTCATTTTTCAATTTCATTAATTTTATGAATATAAATTAAACAAATCCTTTCTGACCCGACAGCACGGTTTATCATCGATTGAGTCATATTACAGGAAGTAATTTAGCAAATTAATAAAATTTAATTTAATGAATAATTCATTTAGTTATTAATTTCCTAGTTAGTCTTAGTTATCAAACCTTTTACTAATACTTCTAAAGTTTGTCACTTGTTTTTAATTTTGGTTTCATGTAAAATTTATTTACATATACTTTCATAAAATATTACCTTTTCCTATTCTATATTTTCCCACTTGCATATCATTAAAAATAATATTTTATCCTGGATATCAAAACACTAGGTAAGAAACTAATTTGATTATATGGGCAATTTAATGGGTGGACAGTGCTTAGAGATGCCTAATATATTGGCGTAAATAGGCCAAAGAGTCAATATGAAAAGATATATTCAAGTTCATACAATTAATTATCATTATTATTCATTAGGATGCAATAAACGGCTTGAAATTTCAATAAATATATGACAACTTATCTAAATATTTATTTCCACTTGTTTTCCACAATTAAAACTAATTTTGAAATTATTTATTAATCAATCCGTCTTGCAAGATATTTAAATAACAATAATGTTGCAAACAATTTCCGGTTTTAAGACATTAATAACTTTAATGACGGCAATAATTGCTTTTATAATAATAAAATTAATTATAATAATAATAATAATAATAATAATAATAATAATAATAATAATAATAATAATAATAATAATAATAATAATAATAATAATAATAATAATAATAATAATAATAATAATAATAATAATAATAATAATAATATAATAATAATAATAATAATAATAATAATAATAATAATAATAATAATAATAATAATAATAAAAAAATAATAATGTAAGAAGGGTTACCAGTGGCACAGACCCCCTTTGATTATGAAAAAAATATTAATCTAAAATTTAACCTTTTCAAGTATTTATATGTAAGTCAAGTCAAATTTTATGTAGGTCACGTCAAAATAACTTCAAATTTTAAGTAGGTCGAATCATCTTTAAACTAAAGTCACCACTAGCATAATATATACTATATAGTTTTATAATAGATAAGTAAGTCACAAACACACTCATACTATTTAATTTTATTAATGAATAAGTAGATCACACATATTTAATACATATTCATTTCTAGCACTCTATATACTACGTAGTTTAATTGAATATAAGTTGTACACACACGGACATCATATAGCTTTATTTATTAAATAAATAGGTCACAGACACACACATTAATACAGTATGATTGTTATCGCTTGCACAATACGTACTAAATCGTTTTGATATTGACATAAGTAGGTCACATATGCACTATATGGTTTTATTTTAATAAATAACTTTAAATACACTCATACTCAATAAAAACATAGTCACTGCTAGAACAATACATACTATATAGCTTTATTATATTTGTTATTATTATTATTAATATATTTATTATTAAAATGGAGATTTAGTTAGTAATACATTGCTATTTGGGTTAACATTCAACAGATTTATAATCAATTTTTATATCTTTGTTAGAAATACACTGCTATTTCAGGCAACATTTACAAAATTATTAGGGTATAAACACATTATAAGTCATTTAAAGAAAAATGGCCATTTTGAGTAATTTTAAAGATATGTTTGTTAAACATCAATTTTAGACGTCATCATTTTACTAGATAAAAGTTAGATCTAATGGTAATAAATATACAATAAGATGTGTAAATTATAGGTTTTGTAATACAGATTTATTTAATACAGATTTATTTTTTTTACAAATATATGTCCAGAAACGGAGTTCGTACAGACAAAATCATCTCGTCAATAGGTTCTATCTCTAAGGCTTCTGCCAACAAGATTCTATTGTCAGAAAGAGTTATTACGAACAGAATCATCTCTTAATGGATTTTATCTCTAAGGTTGTGCTACCAAGGTTTTATTATGGATTGAAAAATATTTTTGAAAAATATGGTAGAAAAACAATTATTCTCGCTGTCATCCTGGTAATTAAATCTTAGTTGTTTCATAGATCAGTGTGAATTAGAAATGAATTTTAAGTAAAAATGTAATTCTTTTTAATAGTTCATTTTTAAAAATAAAATATTAGGTTGGAGAAAATGAAATCCATTTTTACTTTAATTTTGAAGCTTTATTTAATATGGTTACAATCATTCGCTTTGACTTAAATATAGCTACAGATTTTCGATGACTCGTTGCCACTTAGAAGATAACTTTAATATGCCACTTTCCAAGTGGCGAAAAACTGAAATAGCTAGTTTTTACAAGCCTCACTTGAGGCCAATTTCATACCAATAAGACCGTTTGACATAGTCAAAAACAGATGATAATCGCTTGGGCCCAGGTTTGGACTATAATGTGGATGCATAAAAAATTTCACCTTCCGAAATTGACAACACACTGATAACATTAAAAAATCAGATCTAAGCTCACTGATAAAAAATATGTGTTGGTATTACCTTATTCTGAAGGTTTCAGAGAATTCAAGCATAAGATCCTTAAACATGTAGATAAGACTATATTTAGTATTGTTTCAACGTCTTGCAAGGTTGGTAGCTTGTTCACTAATAAGTCTCCAACTCCATTTGGTCTGTGCCCAGAACTCGTGTATCAATTTTCATGTAATGGATGTAATGCCACATACATCGGAGAGACTTTCCGTCATTTCTGCACTCGAATTCTTGAGCATTGCCGACGGCATGGATTGACCCACATTAGTGGTCATTTTAGGAAGTGTATCAGTAAAAAATTAGGTATTGCTGATTTTAAGATCTTGTCGAAGAGTTTGAGCAATTACTGGGAACGAGTAACGTGCGAGGCTTTATTAATTAGATCTTTAAATCCTCTAATTAATATTAAAAGTGTCCAGTCTATAGGGATTTATGATACAGTATTAATACGATTATTAGTTGTAAATTTGTTTAAATATTATTATTTTCATTTAGTTGAAATTAATACGATTCCTAGCCTGAAAAAGACTGATAAACGGTCGAAATATATACCAATGTTATATTTTAATATATTTAGTTGGCGATTTTCTATTATTATTATTATTATTATTATTATTATTATTATTATTATTATTATTATTATTATTATTATTATTATTATTATTATTATTATTATTATTATTATTATTATTATTATTATTATTATTATTATTATTATTATTATTATTATTATTATTATTATTATTATTATTATTATTATTATGTTAAGGGTTCTAATGAGTGAAAATGAAAAGAGCACCCCAAATAACGAGGAACCTATTTCCTCTAATAAGGAAATGACGGTTTGGCACTGGTTGGTCATAATAGGCACATCATTAGGATCAATTATATCAGGAATTATTCCTCATAGTTTTGGCACCTTCATTGCATATTTCAAATCAAATGCTAACAACACAAACAACCCATCATTTTATCATGCCAGTCAATTCGAATGGAACTGGCTCCCAGCTCTGTCAAGTGCAATTCCCTGTATATTACTGCCTTTATTTGTTTTAATCACACAGAAAATCAACAGGTCCTATCAAATACTTTCTGCTTTAGGATTTGTCATTATAGCTGTAAGTTGCGGGTTGAGTTCACTTGTAAGTACTTGGTATGTGTTTTTCTTCACGTATAGTCTTTTGTATTCTATTGGATCTTCATTATTCGTAGCAGTCGTAGTTATAATATTAGCTGAATATTTCCCAGTCAATCACAAATTCCATGTCCTTGCGACGAGTCTCTTCCAAATCGGCTATCCGACGGCTTCATTGATTGGAAATCCTCTTTTAGCGATTTTAATTATTAACTACGGATGGCAAGTTGCGTTGAAATTCACCGCTTTGTTTGAAGTAATTATTGGAATAATAATTGCACTATTAATGAAGCCTTTGAGAGATAAAACTTTCTCCAAGTATTTTGGAAATAATTTAGAAAATTCTCCAATAAAAATTGAACTAGAATCGTCAACTCAAAGAACCCTTTCAGCATCATTGCACTATTTAGTATGTTCTTTGGAATTATGGTCATGGCTGATTGGGAAATTTTTAAATTATCTCTGCTGGTATGGACTTCGAACCAATCTTGTAACTTATCTTGTAAAGTCGACCGATTTCGGATTGAAAGAGTCAGCAATATTGATGTCAATTTACGCTGGTGCGGAAGTAATTGTAGCAATTTTAGCTTCAATAATTGGAAATGGATTTAAAGGTTACTTAATTCACATTCATGTTTTTTCATCAATAATAATGGCGATTCTTACCGGCCTTTTTACGGTTACAATTACAAGTTATTTAAGTGCCGTTATACTAATGATTTGCATTGGGGCTGCTGTTCAGTCATCCCTGAATTTCGGATATCCAGCCTCGGTTGAAGTTGTAAAAACAAATTTCGATATGAAAACTGGATGGGTTCTTACTAACGTCGCTGCAGGTTTGGGAATATTTATAAGTCCATTGTTCAGCGGGATTTTGATGGATACATTCAACGTAAATGCCTTATTATATGCTCAGAGTTGCGGCTGGGTGCTCCAAGCTATCCTATTCTTCATAACTTTATTAATTATTAAATCAAATCAGAATAAATTGCCCACGGATTATATTGAAGTAAAATAAAGAAAATAAAGATTTATCTCACATTAACACTTTACAGGTTAAAAAACTTCAAATGCATTTTATTTGTTGTCTTTAATTATTTATTATAATTTAGAAAGATTATACGCCTAAAACTTATTTTCTTTAAAATTTAGCATTCCCATATGGCTGTCCGTAATTTATTATATTAAATTAAAATTTTACTATAGCATGTAATTTTAATCGACAACATCAGATATTTATTTCAATGTTATAAACTTTTATTAAATGATGCATAACTTTTCTTATTTCTCTTATTTTAAACTGTTAATTAATTTTGTAAGTGTAATATTACAAAAATACATTTGTTTCAATATTGACCTTAATTATTTAAAGATTTAAAGTTTGTTGGGATTGTAAAATTGAAATTATTTGAAAATAAAATTGAATGAAAACCAAATGAGATGGAAATATGAAGCAAAGATTTAATGAAACAGAGTTGGTGAAATTAGAAATAAAAATACAAAAACGTGAATTTGTAAAAATCAATAAATAATTGATTATTCTAATTTGAAACTAAAAACAGATCAGAAATAGAAATGATAGGAGTAATTTTATCAGAAAGATAGAAGTGTAGGAAAGCGCGATTTTAAGTAAAACACAAAAAAAATCATAAGCGAAAAAATAAACAAATTGTATTTTGAGGACCATTATTATGATAACTACAGTAGATGGGAAATCAAGTGTGTAAAATCTGAATGACAATTAATGAATGTGTTTTGTCAGGTGGCAGGCAAGATATTTATTAGGAGAATATTGTTAAAATAAAGATTGATGGTAATTATGTCAGCTTAATGCCACTAATTATGCAGATAATTCGAGTATAGAAAGAGAAGAAATTGGGCTTTGAATAGAATTAAATGGGTAATTGATTAAAGTATCAAAATCTTTAAAAAGGATCTAAAAGGATAATAATAATCGTTGGCAGTACACATAATTTATAGGTTATTTACTGTGTGGTTTAAATATTGGGAGTATTATTTATTTAGTAATGAACATAAAGTGTCAGAGGAACTGATTAATTAATAATTAAATAAGTGGTAGGCAATCCAAATGCACTAAACAGATAATTACAAATGCTCGCCACTCCGAGTACCACTAAAATACAACTAGAAATCTATATTAAGACAATTTTATTTTACTATAACAGTGCTTTTTTTCTGGAAAAAAGGTGCCGGAACGTATCTGTACTATCCTTTACATGCAAAAAAATGACGCTGAAATTAGCTAACAAATAAAATAATTATGCTGCACAATGTGAATTTACAACGCCGACGACAGGAAACGATTTTAATGACGTAGTATATTAATGGTGTATATTTAACGTGAGCGTGTTATATATAATAGTAATAACACATAGGAAGCACGGAGTTATGATTCACTCGCTTTGGCGTACGACTACTACTTTTAATTTGATTGTAATTGACTATTTGAAATGCCAGAAATAGAAATATGACAAAAAACCAAAACATAAGTCAATTTTTTAAAATCATTCAGCGAAAAAGGTGCCAGAACGCCGTTCCGGAGCGTTCAGTCAGAAAAAAGCACTGGACTATAATATATACACTACATAGAAACATCAACTCAAATGCCTTAAATGACAGTTATCAATTTCAACATAACATATATTTTTTGTTATTCACTGTAAAACAGTGTTTCCTAAAGTGGATCACAGAAAAAATTTCAAAAAAAATTAACATATTTTAATTTTCACATATTTATTATAACTAAAAATAAAATTAAATAATTTCTTTATTATAATTATGTAGCAATTAATATTTCGAACAAATCAAAGACTATTTTAATTTTCAACTACAAAGGAAATTTATTTAATTAGCTGTTATTATTATTATTATTATTGAATAAGGCAAATTCATTTATATTTTTATTTTCATTATTTTCACACTTCAAATCTTGTCGGAATGTCAATTCGTTGCGATGGTGACAAAATGATTGATATTAGTTATTTCCTATAAACACTGTTTGGGTAGAACCAAGTCTATTGGCCTTTCAGCATGTAAAATCATATTGAATAGATTGCAATAAATACAATAAGATGCAATTTCATCCGCCGGCGGAATGGATTTTGAAACATGTGCATATAAATGCCTATAATATATTTCTTGGCATAGAACCAACGATGTTTGATCTTCATTTACTATTGATGAAATTTGTTGAAACTGGTGGCCATGGTGTAGATTTAAAATACTTTTTAGTTAATTTTGGAAACTCGTATTTGTAATATCCTTCGATGACGGAATGATTTCGAAATCGATAAAAAACAATCAATTAAATTACAACAAAAATATGATTACAATCATTCCTCGCGTCTGTGTACCTGACAAAGAAACCACCACAACCGCGCGCACATGGTCAGATAGAGAACCAATTCCTCCATCTGACTGGTCGAAACAATTATTATTATTTTTTTAATTAACAAATTTAATCTCTTTTTACATTTTCAAAAGTGAGTTAAAACAAAACAAAACTGTTTTAAAAATGTTCAATATTTGTTTGGAAATTGCAAAACAAACATACAATATTAAAAACTAAGATAAATGAAATACATTAAATTCGGTTTTTAAATTAATTTAATAGTTGGGGCACTAAAAAATAAATTGGGAAATACTGCTGTAAAACAAAGGTTAAAGTATTAAAATTTTCATAAATTATCATTTGCGAGCGTGTCACCAAAAACCTTTCATTTGCCATAGGAAATCGACACCTGAATTAAACCCAACAAAATGAACATAAAAATATTGTATAATTAACTAAATTAGAATTTGTAAAAAAAATTTGTTATAAAATAAAATGTTTATTAAAACTTAATAATATTTTTTATAAGTGGATGTAGTTAACCCTAGAAATATTGACCTGAGGACAGCGCATAAAGTTGAAGTTGAGTTAAACTTTTTCTAGCAACATTAAAAGTGTTCAACAAAGAATGTTATTGAAAGTTATGAAAAGATATGGAATTCATATCAATTCATTTTGTTTATAAGAATATTTCTTGAAAAATTGTCGTTTACCCAAAAAATTAAAATAAAATGACACGGCCAAGATATCTGAACGAAGAATAGAAATTGAATAGATATTTTATTCTATTGTTGGGTTTTAGATTACTTTAAGTCGGTTCCCTCTGACTCCTAGTGTTCTTTAAATCAAAACAATGAACGACCCAACGTATATTGAAACAACAGATTCACAATTTATTATCACCACTTTACAATTACTAATCAAAGTTCCGTTTGCACGATTCTCCGCTCGGCGTTGATGCTCTGCAAATAAATAATATTCACCTTTTATTCCTTTAGATTCTCTTGACCCACGTTTTCCTCGGTTTCTGTTTGATTTGATTCCCTTTTTTACCTTTCCGTATTTCTAATTCTATTTCTTCTTTTCCCTACTTTCCCTAATTCGTTTTCGCCTTTTCCTAAGCTCTGTTTCTTCCAACCTTAGCTGAGGCAAAATGCCGATTTTCCTTTCCTTATATACTCCTCGAAATCAGCATGACAAATGGTTATTGCCGAGCTAATCTTTCACTTGACATTTGCTCCCACGTATCTGCTTCGGCTGTCACCCATAATGGTCCAATGAATCCAGATAATTAATGGCCCTTCCGGTCTTCCTACGCGCGCTATCTTCTCCTTGCCCTTTTCCAATTAATCATTGTGTCAAGCTAATGGGCCCAAATCTTCCTTCTGTTTGCTTTCTTCTTGTTTACCCAGCTCGGGTTTCCTTTATCTCTCGGGTTCTCCATTGGCTCGGGTTTCCCATTAGCTCGGGTTTTCCATTAGCCAATTAATTAATTAATTAACGTTTTCTGTTTTCATACATTTGAATGCTTTTCGACCCTTCCTAACCATTTTCTGATAAATCCTTAAACATCATCTTGTTGACCATTAGCTACTCTATACCTGTCCCGTTTTCCCAATTCGATTTCGATGATTTTACAATTTATTGATATTTCTCGGATTTCCGAATTCTTGCCTTTCGTAATTGCTTTTGGCATTTTCTAATACTGCTTCCATCACATTTTCCTTTACTATCAATTCTGTGCATGATCCCGCTTTTATTTGTCTTTTCTCTTCACTTATTAACCTAAATTTCATTTTAATTTACAGACCTCAACACTATAATGAATGGGTTTATGGTATGGGTAATGGGTTAGGGATATGGATCAATCAAATTTTGGTAAAGTATTTGAAGACAAATAAAGAATAAGATTCCTACAAAAATTCATAGCGTGAAAATTAATCTTATCAGACTTCCATCAATGGACATTTTTCAAAAATAATATAACGTCAGAATGGCAGCTAAGCTTCGTGGTGTGAACATTATTGTAAGTTTGTGAACTGTGTTATTTAAATATATAAAAAATTGGTAAAAATGAATAACTTGAAATAATTTGTGTATTGCATATAGATGTCTATACAAAAATTCAACAAAAGTCACTTAGAATACCTACAAACTCATTACAGTCATCTCTAGATCAGTAAAAACAGTTAGAAAATGAAGCTATAGAACAAATTAATTTGCAATATTTATGCACCCTATTTTAGCACACAGAGGACTCACGTAATTATAAGACTCCGGTTCTGGAGGTTTCAGCACCGAAGACTCGACTTTAAAAGTTTAAAACCTGAAACTCTTGAAACTGAAAAAAATATACAGTCGTAATCGAAAAATTATAAAGTTCCGAGACTGATGCATCTCTTTTTAATTCATATAGCTAAATTAAAGAAATATTTATTTGTAAGGTAGGTTTCATATCAATAAAAAGTGTATAAGATGTATAAAGTGTATAACGATGTATATCACATGCGCATAAAGACGGTAATTCCTCAACAATAAATATTTCAGGAACATTATTGTTTTGATATTTTATATTTCTATCTATATTTGATTTTTTTATTTATCTCTTGAGTATTCATTGGTGGCAAATGTGGTGGTGAAAATTTATTTTAAATCTAAAACATCCACCTATAGTCGAAAACTAATGAAGATAAATGAAAATGTATATCAAACCATTTTTTAAAAAATAAAGAATAATTTACAAGAGTTAGATAGAATAGAAATATTAACCCTTTATTATATAAAGTTGCAGATACAAAAATCCAATCCTGCTTAGTATTTATACTATTATTAGAGTGATAACAGTTGAACAGTCAATAAATCATCGCTGGTTGTGTAAATAGCCCGATTTCAAAAATCATTTAATCTACAATCAGTAGCCATTTTTTATCTGTAGAAACCTGTTTAAGATTGTAGTGTAATATTATATTTTTTATTTTGTAATTAGGATTTATAGTAGATTATTAGTTTTGTTTTCGCGTACTGCGTAAAAGAAGAAAATAAAAAAAACAATATAGTAAAATTGAAAAATTTCAAAAAATCGATAAGAAGTATAAGAATTGTTCAGTAATAAAAATATACAAAACCGAAGTTAAAATTGGATTATAAACTATATATTAAGAAACAAAGTAATCATTCATAATTGTGATAGTAAACAAAGTCATCCGAAGTTATTCTTGTAAATCATCCCACAGAATATAGTTATTCTCCCATTACAAATAAAGGCCTAAATCTTTGCTTCCGGGCAATTTTACAAAGGGATCATTATTCTTGAAGTTATTCTCTGCAAATCATCCTCCAGAATATAATTATTCTGCCACTACAACTAACGGACTAAATCTTTGCTTCCGGACAATTATCAAAGTATTAAATTTTATTAGTTAATAAAAGTTGTAATTTTATTTTATAGTTAATTTTATCATTTTATTTAATATACAAACAAGCACCCTAACTGTCCCGAGACAGTATTTTTTACAGGTGACTCGGCTGGGTTCAATAAATATTTCTATTTATTATCAATTAGATCATACATAACAAAGATTAACAATTTTTATATAGGAATAAAAGAATATTCTAAAGAATACCGTAAACCAATTCTTGCCATTTTTGCGAAAAAAATATTTTATTCCTTCAAATTACTTAAATGAATATAATTTGTACCAACATAAACGGGAATTTCAACCTAAAATATTGATCTAATGAAAATTGTGTGATGAGAAAGAGATCGTCTGACTAAATCTTGCATGGCATATTACACAAATCTTAAAGATTAAAGGAAATTAATATTTCTGATTATATTAGCGTATTAAATTGTTTAAGTTTGATTTCAGTTTCTCCCGTTTTATGAGTCTATAACCCACGCAACGAATTCAAGTGACCCACAAGTTTTTGTGTTTTTTTAATTATAAAATAATAATCATACGAATGTGTTCGAATATATATCAAATTAATGTAAAATAAAAAAAATATTTACATGAATTTTTGTTAAAATTTTAATAACTAAAATAATACTTGGCTTTTAGATTGATATTTTCAAAAATTAAATTCAATTGTGACCTCCTTGTCAAAAAGGTTTGCCGTCACTGTTCTATAACGAATTTGAAGTTTCAAAATATATTCATGCATCTCACTGAGTTAAGGCCCGTCTGTCTGTCTTTTTTAGCTTTCGATATAATTCGGGTTCGAGAAACTTTTCGTTGAACGTCGAAAATCGGTCATCGGGAATGGTAATTACTATATAAGATAAAATTTGAAACGATTTTTGAGTGACAATTCTCTTTCACTTATGGTCGCACTAAAATGGTTGATAATTCGTGAAAAGGCACCAATAAAAATTTATTCAAACTCTTTTCATAAAAATATTATCTATATATAAAAATGGAAAAACGTTTTATTGTGAATATAAAATAATTATATAATAAAAACTAGAATATAAATTATATATTAAAATATTATTTATCACACCATATTATGTATTTAACAATTAATATATTTATATTAAAATATTTATGTATAAAAGTTTCTTTTAGGTATCTGGAAATTGGCCTTAGTGTCCCTAGTTCGGTTAAAAAAGTATATTTGTATAATATATTGCTTTTTTTAACAGCGTCGTTTCCTAATGGCTATAATTAGTCTTAAATCTAATTTTATTAATAATAACAAAATTTATTTATTTTACTGTCATTCAATTGGCTATAAAATTAATAATTTCTGGTAAAATTTTAGAAGTTTTGAAAATTTTACTTCTTTAAAATTACGTAAATGATGATTATAATATTTTACGAAAAATTTGTAAATTTATTAAAATACACCCATACCTCGCTATACGGCCGCTCTTTATACGGCATTTCGCTATAACGGCCCTCTTTAATTAATGAACGTTTTCGATTTACGGCCTAAAATGTTTCGCTATAACGGCATAAAAAACTTTTTTTCGATGTCGATATATCACATGTTGCCAATCTTACGCAAGCGTAATCTCGATTTTTTATACGGCTTTTCGCTTTGCGGCCAAGTTTCGTGGAACGTATGTAGGCCATAAAGCGAGGTATGGGTGTATTATAATTGATAATTTATTATTTCTTCATTTCTTCTCCGTGCATAGATCAGTATTTTATTTTTATTTAAAACATAATATTCATCCATATTATGATTCATAATTTATGAAAAGAGACAAAGATAAAAGAAATTGTAAATGAAAATAGATCAATAGTGAAAAGAAAAATGAGTTTGCTGATAAGGATTGAATAATCCTTCATATAAAAAATTATTAAAGGATCAACAAATTGATAATCAATCTTGGTAATCAAATTTAATTGGATAAAATTAGGATAAAATGCGATTCACTTATCAAATTTATTAAACACTTTCTCGCTTTTTTATATAGCAATACTTCACTGTCCAACTTTAAAAACTTCTAATATTTTAAATAATTTATTTAGAAAAACAATATTCGATTTCTTTAGGTTGAACTTTCAGGTTTATACCATTCGTAATAGTCGTATGGCATCCACATTGGCTTATGATAGCAATTATCTTGTAGGACTCCTTTGATATCTTTATAGAAACAGCCTTTCCTTCTACAGCAATTTTTTGCAAACATGTTCAAATATGTATAAATTTGGCGCTTTTCAGTTCTTGCTTGAAATGCCGGAGGCAAAGAATTTTCTTAAGAATTTAGAAATAGACAGAAATTCAAATCAAAAAGAATTAGGGTTACCTGAACGTTTTCTTTTCTTTTTCATTACGCATTTAAGAGCCCCCAGTTTCCAGTGAGGCCGTGGCTTTAGTTGCGGGTCATCACGGCGAATGCACCAGAATACTTCCCCCCACATTGCATTGACTTCATGGGAATAAATGAAGATTGTTGTCAAAACAGCCAAAAGGAAAAGTTGAAAATTTACAGGCGATTTCATTCGGAATTTCAAAACCGCGTTATTACTGAAAATGTAACGGAAAACTGATGAATTATATACTAATTTTTGTTGTTGGCCTAAATTAATGTCCTAACCCAGAAATATACAGCTTCAGTATCGAATTTCAATTGAAACTTTAATTAACTTACGGCTTTTATAATAAATTCAATGTGAAATTTAAAGTTTTGCTTTTAATTTAAATTATTCTTATTATTGTTTTTATTATCATTATTATTATTATTATTATTATTATTATTATTATTATTATTATTATTATTATTATTATTATTATTATTATTATTATTATTATTATTATTATTATTATTATTATTATTATTATTATTATTATTATTATTATTATTATTATTATTATTATTATTATTATTATTATTATTATTATTATTATTATTATTATTATAAGAACATATTTTCAAATTTTCACCACTGATTTCTTTTCCATTGTAGTTATTACAGGTGAACCTGTTTAATATCACTTTGGTTATTATCACGACCCGTTTAATATCACTAAAACTCAAAATCCACTTGCCAAACACTATTAAATCAATACATTTTTACTCGGTTACTATAATCTTGCATAATATCCATTTCCCGCTTATTATCATGAATATTTTTTGATTTTCATATTTCAAATTCGCTTAATATCATGATTTTTTATGAATTTTTTTATAATCTTTTTTATCAAAGTTCACACAAAAGAAGTTTAAAAAATTTAAAACTGAAACTTGATAATTTTAATTTAAAATACATATATTTATTAGAAGCAACCAAAATCTACAGGGTTTTGATATAAACAGAGGTAAATTTTAACAAGTTTTCTTAATTTTTTTGAGATTAAAGTGATTGTTGTTTTAATACACATGTATGTAATTTATAATTTCTTACAAGGGCTAAATCAAAAATGACAGCGTAAACGAACAGAATTAACTGTAAAACAAAAATTGGATATTATAGCAGCTTGTGATGGACCACCAAAACAAACATATGTTGCTAAGAAATTCAACATTGATTCATCAACAGTGAGCAAAATTTATAAAAACAAAAGTGCATTATCTGATGTTGTAAACTTAAACACAATAGAAAAAGAAAACTGCATAACAGAGCTGAAAATGTAGATAAAGCATTGTATAAATAGTTTGTGTGTGCTTTAGCCACCAACATTAGCATCAGCGGTGAAATACTGCGTGTCAAAACTGAAGCATTTGCTAGAGATCTATCCGTCATAAATTTTGTGGCCACTGATGGATGGTTAGATAGATGGAAGAAAAGATTTGGAATCGTATATATAAAAGCATGTGGGGAAAAAGTTGATGCAGATGTTCCTGCAGCAGAAGAATGGTTATCTACAACCTTGGTCGATGTATTCCGCCGCTATCAACCAAAGGATATTTTCAACGCCGACTAAACTGGCCTTTTGTGGCGTGCAATGCCGAATGGTTCACGTGTCTTTAAGGCAACTGAACTTTCTGGGAGTAAAGAATTAAAAAAATGAGTTACTATTTTACTTTGTGCCAGTATGGATGGTAAAAAGCAACCAGTTTTAGTAATTGGCAAATCTAAAACACCGCGTTGCTTTCGAGGTGTTAGACAGTTACCTGTAAACTATAAAAATAATTTAAATGCCTTGATAACGTCCTCTATATTCGAAGAATGGCTACGTCAATGGGATAAAGAACTGTATTCTCAAAGTCGGAAGATTGCTTTAGTCTTAGACAATTGCTCTGCGCATCCAAAGTTAAAATTTAATAAAATCGAATTAATTTTCCTCCCACCTAATGTAACATCACTAGCTCAACCGTGTGATCAAGGCATTATCCACAATTTTAAGTTCCATTATCGCCGATTACTTGTATTGAAATTACTAGCAGCAATTGAATCTTCCACTGATCAAATACAAGCTGGGCAAATAGTAAAAAAACTTAATCTATTGGATGCGGTACTTTTAATAAAAGAAGCATGAAACAATGTTACCAGTATAACTGTACAAAATTGTTTCAAAAAGGCAAAATTTTGTAATAATGCTTCAGATTTAATTGAAAGTGACGAACTTGCTTTGTACATAAATGAACTGGATTTTGATTTTAATGAATATTTGGAAATGGATATCAATGAAGATTGTTCAGAACCTTTGAATGATCAAATGATCGTGGAACAAAAAAAGCAAAATGAAAATAATAATGTGACAAGTGATGATAGCGACGATGAAACAGAATCAACTGCAACAACTATAACCAACAATATTGCTTTAGAATCTTTTAAAAATATACAAATGTTTTTAACAAATAACAATGTTGCAGCTTGGGACTGTTTAAATCAGTTTGATAATAGGTTCAGCACTACTATATTAAAAAATGCAACCAAAACACGTCAATTAAGATTAGAAAAATGGTTCAAATAAATTTGCGAGCGTATATATGTATATGTATAAATAAATAAATGAATTATTATTAGTCAATATATTGGATGTATATTAAAATTATTAATTAAATTATTACTAAGTAGTCAATATAATGTCTCTTTTCATAAATAAATACATGAATAAATACTCTATTGAAATAAAATTTCGGTTATTATCATGAATAATGATAATAACCAAGTTTTTGGTTAATGTCACATATGTGGATATTAAGCGAGTTTCGGTTATTATCACGACCCGCTTAATATCATGATTTTTTTGGAACCGTAAGCATGATATTAAGCAGGTTCGCCTGTATTATTATTATTATTACTATTATTATAAATTTAAAAAATTAAAAATAATGCCGATAAAGAAGAGACAATAATTAGTATTATGTACATTAATATTATTATGAACTTTAATAATTAAAACAAACAATATATATTTGGATCCCAAAGTACAACATTAAAACGCTGACCCAACACCGAATTACATTGACAACTGGATTTATCCAATAAAATGACGTTTGCCAATCAAGCCTCGACGTTTCATAATTCCGTTAAATTCTGAATTCTCAGTTTGATCTGTAACTAATTGATCTGGATCACAAAAGAAAGATCACATATAAACATAAATCAAGTGACATACTTCCTGCCAGACGATCATCGATAATTTGCAAGCATAATTTGAGATTGTATCTGCTCTCTCTACAAGGATTCGACAGTAGCAGCATTTCAGAGAATTCCAAGCTAAATATTTCACATAATTAATTAATGAAATATTAATTGTTAATAAATCATACTTGCATGATTGATCTTCAAAAGCTGTTGAAACATTCATACAGGCCATCTCTAACAGTACCAGACCAAGGAAAAGCTTCAGACTATTCATCGAAATATTTCAAATGAGAAAATAATTAAATAATTAATTTTAATTGAAATAAAGAATTAACAAAGAGTTTTTATATGAAATTTTGTTTATTTATGGAATTATCCCATCAGTGTGTTAGAGGTTGGGGGTTACGTAATGTTTGTTTTTATTCCCATTGTCAACTCTAAATATTGAAATATTGACAAATATGATTTTGACCTTCTCACTTCTTATTTATGAAATAATAGAAATCCGCTTTAAGAATCGTAAAATTTGACCAAATAGAAATTTAATCCTAAAAGTGACATTTAAAATAATCTTTTATTATAAAAATATAACAAATCTGTCAGTCTTGCCTCTAAATCCATTATATAAAGAAGCCGGGAAATCAGGACAAATGAAATTATTCTAAAACCTATAAAAAGATATTGGAAATAAAGCGATAGGATTCTTGATTCTTAACCTTTTTGCGCCGAATACCGTATATTCCCTTGAAAAAAAGTCGTGACAAATAGTCAAAGACCTTATTTAACCGATTTCATTATATTTAAGCGACGTATGCCGAACGCTTCCGTTTTGTGTGTTAGATATGTTTATTTGTGTTTATAGGCAAGTTTAAACTTGTCTGTCCGTCTAATAGGAAAATAGCACTTTGCAAAAAGGTTAATAAATTTTAGTAAGTGCGTACAGATTTTATTCATTTAAAATCACCAAGAGTCAGATATTTGTCAATTAATGTATTCAATTATATTTAGGAGCTACGAGTAAATTCTTTCCCAGCTTCTTTTTGTGGCCCCACTAACATTTCAGCATAAAATTTGATTTTTTCTTCTTCCATGTATTACTAAATTTTTTTTAAGTTTGTAAGAAAATTAAATTAAATTAAATTAAAAATTATCATCAAATAACTTTGGTACCGAAATTAAAATATAATTTACAAAAATCTTTTACATTAGATAAAATTTTACATAGAAAAATAAAATTTGAGTATTATTATTTAAAATTATAATTTCATTTATATCAAGGGTTCTTAACCTGTTATTCTTTATACCGCCTTTAAAAGTGAATTTACTGTTCCCACCTCACGTCTAATGTCAAAAAAAGAATAAATCTTAACATAGTTAAAAAACATTATTTTTATTTTTGTTATAATTATATTACATACTCTTACAAATCTCACATGCTGGCATTTTTTTATACAAAATGTGAGATCTTTTGAAATTTTCATAGTCCAATATGTATTTTATATACATAAATACAATGTCTATCGAAAAGAAATCAGTGGTGAAAATTGAAAAAGTTATTTTTGTATATATATATATATATATATATAAATTATAAAAAAGAGACCTCCATTGAGACATTTGTATATCTACCTGAAAGAGGTACACCTCGTTGGATAAGAAATCTTGTTCTATCGGCTGTTTCGATGAAATTGGATTGTACCAAATACAATTGCATTAGAGCCTAAAACCAATCATTTTGTTTCTATATTTATATTTATGTAATTTCTATTAATATTCATTACTCTCAGAACACACTAACAAACATTCGCTCATTAAGTTCTTCCATGATAGATTTTCTTGCATAAGGGTTCAAAAGCTTCACTTACGCCACGGTTTTGAACGAATCTTGAATGAACCGTAACAATTAATAATACGTAAATTATCAATAAAACTCAACCAAGAGATTCATTAGAAGCGTTTCTCCATAACTTTATGACGTAGTGTCGAAGGGAGCAATATATTTATGTGAAAAATTGGTTGGTATTTTTTTGGAAAGGAAAATTAAAATATATAAAAATTAAAATTGTAAAAATGGAGGAACTAAAATGTTTGAAAAATGGCTCTACAGTAATGAAGGTTAATTGCTACCATTTTTGAAGATAGCCAAAAAAGGATCGTTAAAGTTTTCAATACATCTCATTAGAAACAAAAAACTTTGCATATCGATAATATGGATGACTAAAGAAAATAATTCTTGACCATTTATTAGAAAACTAACATTTAAATAGCGCAGCGCTTCTCAACTTTTTTTGGCTTGAGTACCCCTTGGAAGTTCATTATCCTAAATTGTACCCCTTATATTAGAAAAAAAATTAAAATATTAATACTCGCGTATTTGTTATTATTTTAAACTTGTTCGAACACTAAATAAATAGCAATAATGTGTCAAGGAGTATGCTCAGAATGTGTATTGATGAAAATTAAAACATTTATTATAGTTACATATTTTAATAAAAAACGACATGAATATAAACTATTATATTTTTACATTAAAATTTTTCATTTCTTTTAACTTAACTTATTACATTTAGTGAGATCCTTGAGCTTGCTTTGAGGCGCATAGTTTTTTGAAGTCAGGTTCGATTGATGCAAGGTATAATCTTAAATCTGGAGCTGCATTCAGCTTATTACGGTATTTGTTTTTAATAAAAAGATATGAAGAGAATGCTCTTTCCACCAGCACTGTACTTGTAAATGGTAACAAAACGCTAAGCGCTTTGTGTATAAATAGTGAGCGCTAAAACAATTTTTTTGTCCAATATTTGCCACCGATTTGAAACTAAATTGAGGCTGGAGTTATATTTTTAACATCCGCCATTACTAATATTTTTTCGCGTACCCCTAAACCATCAGACGCGTACCCAATCAATTTCATAATGGACCATTTTTTAATCATTTCACTGTACCTTCGTAAAGATTCGTTTTCCAATGAATATTGGTAATGTTTGTAATTATACGTTTTGAAATGTTGTATTCTGCTACTATTATGTGCTACTCTTACTTCATATACGTTTGTTTTACAGCTTGCCTAATGTCATAGACAGATTGCGTTCGATCTTCCTTTGAAAGTAGTACACATTCTATATTATCAAATTTGTGTTTACTAATTAATAAGAGTAAAAGGCGTACCAATAAGAAAAAATGAGATACCACTTTAATAAGCCATAAAAAGAATAAGATAATAAAATGTTGGAATATTACAAAGATTTTTACTAAATTTTTTGAAAAGTATTCTCATATTTGTCAATATTTCAATATTTAGAGCTGACAATGGGAATAAAAACAAACATTACGTAACCCCCAACCTCTAACACACTGATGGGATAATTCCATAAGTAAACAAAATTTCATATAAAAACTCTTTGTTAATTATTTATTTCAATTAAAGTTAATTATTTAATTATTTTCTCATTTGAAATATTTCGATGAATAGTCTGAAGCTTTTCCTTGGTCTGGTACTGTTAGAGATGGCCTGTATGAATGTTTCAACTGCTTATGGAGATCAATCATGCAAGTATGATTTATTAACAATTAATATTTCATTAATTAATTATGTGAAATATTTAGCTTGGAATTCACTGAAATGCTGCTACTGTCGAATCCTTGTAGAGAGAGCAGATACAATCTCAAATTATGCTTGCAAATCATCAATGATCGCTTGGCAGGAAGTATGTCACTTGATTTATGTTTATATGTGATCTTTCTTTTGTGATCCAGATCAATTAGTTACAGATCAAACTGAGAATTCAGAATTTAACGGAATTATGAAACGTCGAGGCTTGATTGGCAAACGTCATTTTATTGGATAAATCCAGTTGTCAATGTAATTCGGTGTTGGGTCAGCGTTTTAATGTTGTAATTTGGGATCCAAATATATATTGTTTGTTTGAATTAAGAATTATAACACAATACTATTTATTGTTTTAATGAATAAAGTAAATAGATAAGAGGGATAATGATGTGTACTTATTCAATTTACAATTTATACTAAATATTATATAAATTTAAGTACTCATCACAAAGAGCAAGTTTGGAATATCATCTCCAATTTTTTCACAAGCTAGATTTTTAACAGCCAAAACGCATGACTTGAAACCTTGTGGATCATCTGACATTTTCATTAGATCATTGAAAAATGAAATATTTGAGTTTCGATTTTCCACAAACCGATCAAGGAACTCTGCAAAAAATGTCCATAACTTCGGAATATCCGAAATCAATTCACTTGAGTACCCAACTATTTGCTGACATCCATTTAAGAAATCTTCTTTTCGTAATCTTCTTTCCTTCTTGAGCTTCACTAAATAGTCACCTAACAAACATCTAGCTTGTTTCTTGTTTTCAAGCATTTCATCCAGCCATCTCCCGATAACTGGGCCAGGTTCCAAGATTTCAAGAAATGTCTCTGTTGAAGCAACATTTTTCATAATATCTTGAAACAATTTTTCACCGACTATTTCATCAGTTCTACAATCACTTGTTAATGATTTGCAAATCTTATGTGATAAATCAATTCTTCGAGAAGCCTCAAATGCGTCAATGTTTTTCTCTTTCGATAAAGATGTTAATGTTTTCGGATCGACTAGCTTGATCAATTGTATTTTTCTTAACTCCCATTTTCGGTTTCTCATTTCTACAACGTCTTTTAATAGAAACTTTGTTTTTGTATCTAATTCTTTTGACTGTGACAAAACTGAAATTCGATTCAAAAAAAAAGAAATCTCAGCCGGATACTTTTCTTCGATGTCTTTACCTACAGTTTGAAGAATATTACAAAATGCTTGCATTGAAATTGAATCATTTTGGCTTTCCAATAACCATTTTAAACAATACATTATAACTTTTCCAGTTATGATTTTCTGCATGAATAACTCGGAAATGAACCGGATATTTCCGAAATATTTATCTTTTACTTTTAAAACTTGTTCGTCTATATCATTTTTGTAGATTTCTTTCATCCTCTGGTCAGTCTCCATTTCCATTTTCGACATCCAAAAAGAACGAACTTTATCCATTTGAATTTTTAATGGTTCTTCAAATTTCTCTTTACTCATCTTTAATAATAGAGACTTAAATAAAGAAGTTCCATTGTTCAATTTGATAAAGTTTGATGAAAATATAGAATACGTTTTCGAATAACTTTCTTCGAGGATGGCTTTTTCAAATATAGATTCTGCTAAAATCATTGTGTCATCTTCAGAAATAATGTTGTAACTAAATATCTCTTCTACGCATGATTGAAGGTTCTCTGGTGCCATTCTGTTCAAAATAGCCTTGATATTTCTACTTAAGGATTTGATGTTATCAGTTTCATTGTTACGCAATTGAGGGGGAAGATACCCATTATTATGATGTTGAAGTTTGAGAATTTTGTTTCCACGTAGCCAGCTCATTTCTTCATTATTCGAGGGTGTTAAAGTTTGCAAATAATCAAGTTTAACAGTAGTTATTACAAAGATATCTTCACACCATGGGCTGGATAAAGAGTGATTGTTTGGAATTGTACAGCATGAACTTAGTTTTAAAATTTCATTTCTAGTGAAAATCTTTTTTTTTATTATTTTATCTTGTACCTTGTCACACAATTCTTTTTCCACGCAAGTTTCTGGAAAGATATTTGTTGCAATTTCTAACTTTTCATTTTCTAAATTTAGAGAAGCATTTTCTATATCTAAAGAAACTTCATTTTTATGGTTAATTTCAAGATTTGTTTCGGTTGGTTTACTATACCGGGAAACATCTTTCTCGGCTAAAGCAACAGGATCAAATATTTTTAATGGATTTCTTTCTCTTTTTATAATTTCCTTTTTAGAATTTAAAATCGGAACTAATCCAGGAGGAGGAGTATATTCAAGAGAGTTATTACCAAAGCTACAATATACATAGCCAACACCAGGATAATTTCTATATGCACCTATTGGGGCTCCATAAACTCCGAAATTCACATTTGAAACACTTTCATTGCTACTCATTTCCAAATAATTATATAAATATTTATATGAATTTCAAACAAATTATTGCGTTTGTTTTTAAAATAAATTTTTAAAAATTTAATTTATTTTAAATAGCTTTTAATTTAAACTTTTTTATAAAATTTGTAAAAATCGGTTACTAAATAAATTAAGATAAAAGAAATTATAAATGAAAATAGAACATTGATGACAAAGATGTATATTTAATGTATAAATAAATAAAATTAAAAAGATTTTAAAAAATTATTTTAAACGAATTGACGTCATTTCATGACAAATTTTTATTGGTAAATTTATGTTAATTTAATATTTAAAGTAGTATTAAAATTTAATTTTAAATAAAAACAAATGAAAAATAATTAAAAAATATTATTAATTTTAATTAATAAAGTTTAAAAAATATTTAATTCATTTTCAAAATCAACGGCTCATTTAAATTTTTCTCTATTTTGTAGAGAAAATGATTCTAAAAAGTGTTTCCAAAACACAAATATGATCAAACACACGATTCTTTTATATAATATTTTGTTAAAAAATTTTAATTTTTTTTCTACAGCTTTTAAAAAATTTTATAAAATTTGTAAAAATCGGTTCCGAAATAAATGAAGATAAAAGAGATTATAAATGAAAATAGAACAATGATGACAAAGATGTATTTAATGAAAAATGAATAAAATTAAAAAAAATTTAAAAGTTATTTATAAAGGAATTGACGTTATTTCATGACAAATTTTTATTGGTAAATTTGTGTTAATTTAATATTCAAAGTATTATTAAAATTTAATTTAAAATAGAGACAAATGAAAAATAATTTAAAAGTATTATTAATTTTAATTAATAAATTTTAAAAAATATTTAAAATATCTAGTTATAACAATAAATGGATTTGCCCCATTTTCAAAATAAATGGCTTATTTAATTTTTTCTTTTAATTTTGTGAATATGGATTTTTACGATTATTAATTTTTAAAAATTTTTATCTTTATTGATTTGACAGTGCAGTTATTAATTCTTAAGTGGGATTTTAAAAAGATATTCAAATATTGATTTAAATATGCAATTATTGATTTTTAAATGAAATTTTACTTTTTTGTTTGAATGTTAGAACTTTGAGAGAAGTAATTTTTATTGAAGGAAATCTTTGCGAAATCGTTCTAATTTTCGATTTTAAAATTTTTAAATTCCAGCCACATGGCATGTTGAGCTCCACTCTTCAAGGTCAAATTTTTTTCGGCATTTTTGAATGTTTGAAAAATATAGATAATCACTGACTTTCCCTTTGAGATGTTTGAAAATTTATTTATGTAAAAACACTCTAAATTTAGAGACGAGTAATTTTGTTAACCACAACTTTTTCGTATCTTTATCAAAGTTTTTTTAATCCAAGAAAAAAGATTTTATTTTAAACGTATTATTGATATTTAAGTGCAAATGTTGAAAGTGCAATTTTAACTATAGTGACCAAAATTTGTGAATATCAAAAAAACATCGATATCTTTACTGATTCATAACAATTTTTTAATAAATACAATGTCAATTGAAAAGAAACCAGAAGTGAAAATCAAAAGAAGTTCTTATAAGAGGTATTTTTGATTATTCTTAATATGGAAACCTTATTTTGTCCAGATATCCTACATGAAAACGATGGGTTCTTGGACGACAAACAAAATTCCAAACTTACCTTCTAAGCTTCGTAAACATTTATTATTTCTAAATTGTATTTTTATTATTACCAATATTATTTATTTATGTAACTCCATTAATCTTATATTCATTACGTTTAATATATCAATGCCTATAATAATTTCTGGGTAAATTTCATTTGCAATGTAAAAATTTGTTAATTATAATCAATTTTTCGTATTCAATTTCAATATTTCCGAAACCACTTATATTTAATTTACTCCCATTAGTACAGCTGATCTTTTTAGAATTTCCACTATTTATATTAATTTTTATTAGTTCAGCTACTATTTTACTTAAAACACTAATTTTAGTCCCTGTATCTAATAAATAATTTAATTTATTATTATTCATTTTAATCTTAATAAATGGCCTACCATAATCATTATTATAGTTAATTAAATTTAAATAATTATCATTAAAATTCTTAAAATTATTTTTATTAAACAAACATTCAAAATCATCAAAACATTCATTCCAACATTATTTATGGCATGCATACTTTAACAGTCTCATATTAACACTATCATTAATTACTTTTGATTGATACTATCAAAATTATAGTTCCTAGCACGTACCCTTTTATTGGGGCTTGAGAGTTTTCCGACTTGTCATTAAATCGATCCTTCATTAGTAAGTTCTCATCACCCATGTCTGCGAAACGCTGTTTATAATCTTGACCATTGTGCTGATTTCTAAAATTTGTAAAGTTTTCATTACTTTTCTCATTATTAGAATTTTCATAATTTCTAAAATTCTCACTGCCTCTGTTATTGTTGAGTCTATGAAATCTATTTACTTGTTTTCGTCTAGCATGCCTGTCAAAACATTGAAATTCTAAAAGTACATTACCCTAACACTATATGGATGCTAGAAGTTACAATAAACAACAAGCAGACGAAAACCAACTACTACTAATATCAGAGTTACGAAGCAGAATTATAAAAGCGCAGTTAAGAATATTCTAAGTGGCAGAGAGTACTGAAATCAAAATAGCAGAAAACATCAGATAGAAAGAGAAAATATCAGATATAGAGTCCACTAAAACAAAGTGACAATAGAGTATCCGAACCTTTAATCACAGTAGAGAATGAATCGGCAAATCTCAATAAAGCTATGTAAAAAGTTTGTAATTAATTGAATGTTGTATAAAAATTTGCAATAAATAAAAATTTTATTTTCACTGAAGATGATGACAGAAAGCAGCATAATCATGATAATGATGAAGTTGATATTGAGAATCCATTTGGCCAGAGAACCATTGTCATCATGTAATAAAAATACATTTATCGAAGAAATTTTGTTTTAGTGGACCCATTATAAAGAAATAAGTAGAAAGCCAAATAAAAAATGTTCATAGAAAAGAATAATTTAATTTTAATTTTATTTAGAGAAGCTTAATAGCGTATTTTTCATTTTCAAAAATTTTTTGGAATTTTTTTGATGAGATCGAGATAACCGGAAATAAGATAACCAATTAATGCATAGTAAAAATATAATTGAAATATCAGTAAGACATCTTCATATAAACATTTAATTGACCAACTTTGTCTCATTACAGAATCAATATATTCATTTTCATAATTTTCTTCACTTACAATTTCATACTCGGTATCTGGATTTAAATTTTTACTTTTGTTTAAAGCTGAGTACAATAAGCATAAATCAGGCGACGCTCTAGTGTATGTCGCCCAAAATTTTAATATACCCTTTAATTTAAAATTAAATTAATATATTTAAATGAAATATAAGTAGCAACCAAAAATATATATATAGTTTTTATATATATAGTCTGAATTTATCCGACAAAATATTCTGTCCCCCTATGTGTATTTGTCGTAAGGGTACTGGTCACATTCAACATGTCGCAAGGGTATATTAAAATTAATGAATGTGACCAGTACCCTTACGACAAATACACATAGGGGGACAGAATATTTTGTCGGATAAATTCAGACTATATATATAAAAACTATATATATATTTTTGGTTGCTACTTATATTTCATTTAAATATATTAATTTAATTTTAAATTAATTTAAAATTTTGGGCGACATACACTAGAGCGTCGCCCATAAATCATCTTACATGTCATAACGAATCGCAGAATTGTTAAATCATTGCCTTATTCATTATCCATTGACTCATTATCATTAGTACATGACGGTTTAGGGCAGAGCCGTAGCTAGGGGTGGCGAATGAGGCGACCATCCCGGGCGCCGAGTCGAAGAGCGCCAAAACTGTGAAATGATCATTTAAATTTTTTTTGCTTTTCTTTCTTTTTTTCATATTAAATTTTTATATTCTGCTTTCCATGTTTACTGTTTTCAAAAGTTAAACTAAAACAAAACTGTTTTGCTGGTCTATCTAAAGGTTTTTGCAAACGGCCGACTAAATCCGAAGTTGGCTGATCATGAAAACAGTTTTGAGCATAGAAAATGCTACTTAGTCTGGAAAGATCTTGGAAATCGTTTGAAAGAAGGAAGGACACTTGATGATAATGGTTATAGATATCGTCGATATATTATAATAGTAACCTTAATATGAACTTAATGATCAAAACTCTGAACTTAGGTTTAATAAATACGGAGTAAATAAATTTTCAATATTAATGTATATTCACATGTATAATAAAATGTATACACATGTATAATAAATATTTATAATTAATTTGTTTTCGTTATAATATAAGTTTGGTTAAGCATTTTATAGCTTTGCATCTTAATTCGACTCTTCAAGACCAATTCCATTCCTGTAAGTACATAATTAATGGGAGTGGTGGATTCTTTTGACACAGGGACGCCAAATTTCAATCTCGCCCCTGGCGCCATTTTCCCTACCTACAGCTCTGCCAGAACCTATCATTTCCATTACTTTTTAAGACAATTGAACCGCGTTATTAGAAAAAAAGTGTCTAATTGCCAATTGTTTGCAAGCATCAGGATAATTTAATTTCGAAAAAAATTCCATTTATAGCTTCCAACGATTAATTTTTCCATGTCTAAAATGTATTTGAAATATTTATGATTAATATTAAATCAATAAACTTAACGAAAATTTTATCAAAAATTTTAAAGTATAAAAATATTGATTAATTTTATGCATTGTTGTCTAATATTTCTTAATGATACTAAACTAATCTTATCTTAACCCTTTGAGGGCGCCGTGCGACTACAGTCGCTCAACTTTATTTTGGTCTTGAGGGCAAAATTCGACTCTAGTCCACTAAATGCCAAAAACTTCTAGTTTGTACCAATATATTCTACAGCTAATAGTTGTCAAATAGTTGTCAAAATAGCCATATTTTTAATTATACGTCTTCAATACTCTCGATCCGCAGTAAGGTGAAGTATTGAAAATCAATTTAGGAAAACTTCATTTTTATGGCAAAATTGCACCTTTGGGGGAATAAAAAATTTGAGCCCGTCGTCCTCAAAGGGTTAATGGCTGAAATAAATCAATTCTTACAAAAATTATCCAGATCATATAGATTTTTAATTTTAATCCAGATAACCTTGCGGAAAGCCGAACTTGCCTTATAGGACAAAGAAATAGGTAAAATAATTTCAGTAATAAAATATTAGAGGAATGCTGCAATGTCAAAGGTATTAGGCGATTGAATATATTTGTTAATTAATTAAGTTAATAATTTCGAGATTCCTATTTCATATTATAGGTGTAAAGTCGTATATTTTTACGAAAAAAGAAAACATTTATCGAAGCGAAAGAGTAAAGTTTTACTTAAGAAAGTTATTAGAAATAAGTGTTAACGGAAAGTAAAAATATAAAAATCTTAATTTCAGTAGTATATTATTAAATAAATTTATATTCTGAAGTAACCTCAAAGCTAAACCACTATATTTTAAAATATTTTTTTACGGATGTCTAACAATAAAATAAGATAAACATTACAAGCTTTGTGATACCCAGTGCAAATCCCAATAGTATACTAGTTTCGAGCCGTTGGCTCTCATCAGCACTATGCAGGACACGCGAAGATTTCTCTTCGCGCCAGGTAAGTATACAATATTGATGATTCAACTCTATTGCATACTTTACCTGTTACACTGGAAAACACATCATTGCAAATTCGCTAAATCACAGAAACAAATATCTGCAAACTTGTAAACATGGCGTATGAAAAATCATATTCGCCTCTGGAGACACCGTCATTCATAGAAATTGTTTACAAGTGCATCCGTAAACCTTTAGCATTTTAAACTTGTAATGAATTAAAATATTTTTTACGGATGTCTAACAATAAAATAAGATAAACATTACAAGCTTTTGGCTCTCATCAGTACTATGCAGGACACGCGTAGATTTCTCTTCGCGCCAGGTAAGTATACAATATTACTGATTCAACTCTATTGCATACTTTACCACTATGTTTTCATCGTCCTACCAAGGAAGAAATCGATATTTAAATTGATTTTGTATTTCTAACCATAAATTCATTGATGACCTAAACAAATAGCGAACTGTTTATCCCTCACTCCGAAATAGACAGGACACCCGCAAACCAACACACCAACCGCCATGAGTAAATAATACTGGACACCAGTAAAAAATTAAAGGATCTCTAAAACACAACACAAAGAAACTTGGATGATGGAGTAAGTACAGAAACCCTTGAGGAATATAGAGACTGCGGCTACCAACAATTGAGTATAACGATTCCGTTTATAGATTTGAGTTATTGTTATTGTTAAGTTTATTTTAATTTACCTTATCTATGCAAATTGAGCGATCATTTCGAGTACAGTTGAATCTTTTAACTATTGCGAAATAAGGTTGGAGGAAAACCGTTGAATCACAGATATTTGAATATAAAAATCTTTTTTCACATATAAATATTTTTTTTATAAAAGTATAAATAAATAAAAAAAATACAAAATTAAGTTAATAATTTGGAGATTCTTATTTCATATTAAAGTTTTAAAGTCGTATACTTTTTCAATTACAAAAATTAATTTTAAACAGGAAATTAATATGACGTTACTGCCAAAATTAAGAATAATATCAAAATATATATATTATATATATTTTTTTTTCTTCAAAAATTTATATTCAAATTATTTTTGCAATAATATCTAAAATTTTATAATTTAATCTTCATTCTGGTTTTCCGTTGTCGATTGTTTATATATTCCATTGGAATTTTAAATAAATAATAAAACACTGAAATCAAAAATTGGTAATTTGATAAATTTTTTTAAGAATAGAATTTAAATATATTATTGTGAATTTCAACGAAAAAATTATCAAGTCAATAATTAGTCTACTGAGCTTTAATATTGAATTTCAAGACGTGATTTTTAATGTTAAATTCACAATTTTCGTTGTCAAACATAAATTCCAATGGTCATGATATTCAATCTACAAATTTAGGATTAAATATAATAAATAATTCATCAGCATCAGTTTCCTTAGATTCCCCTAGCAATAGTTTCAATGTTAGCCATGGAAATATTAATAATGCAAATTCAGAGTTGATCGCTGGAATTACTAGTTTTTGTGCACCTCAATCATGTACTAATCCTTTAGGCGATGATGGAATTTTGTCTCAGGAATTTAAACAACGTCTTTGGACATTATTCCGCCAAATTGAATCTGAATTTGAAAAAGAATGTAAAAAAATCTATTCAGAAAATTACGCCAGTAAAATTGTAATTGAATCCCGAAATTATTAATTAATAAATTTCCTAGTTCATGATCGAAATGAAAAAATTGAATCGTCTGATCATGAAGAATCAAATTTCGCTAAGAAAAGTAAGATTAAATATAATTTCTTAATTTTTATTAAAAATTGTTGTTTTTTGTAATTTAATTACAATTTAAATTCGGTAATTGATATTTTAACTTCGTAATTAATGAACATAATAAAGTGACAATGAATAAATTATCAGTTGATATTTATAAATTATAACGGAAATTTCGTTGTCAAATTTATATATGGTAAATAAATGTCTAAAAATGTCGAATAAATATTGCAATTTTAATTGGCTTTAATCACAATGAAATAAATGATAAAATCGGGTTGCTTTGATTTACTCGATTAAATTTAATATTGCGTCATAATCAGCATATGAAATGCGGAGTTATTGCTCAATGCATCTCAATTGTTACTACCGGGTGTAAGTTTATTGAAAGTTGGTCAATTTCTCCATAACTGTATCCGGGTGAAATGAAAGAATGAGTTATTGTAAAAAGGACAATGAATTCTAAATCATTTTGTTTTGAAATGAAAGAAATTGATAATTAAAATTGATAAGTAAAAGATGAAATTAAACAAATTATGAATCGTTCCAATAATGACATGTTGCGAGATGAACATATTTGCACTGACTTGAAAATTTCCGATCGAAAAAAGCTGTACAAATTCTACTGTGTTAGAGTTTATCACTCGAGAGTTTTTGCAGCGTCTGACAATTAGATTTCACCTTTATACACTTGGGATCAGTCTGCAATAATTTCTATGACAAAACAAGAAAAATCAATACTGAAATACACTTCCTATAATATAAGAAAAAATAAATAATCTTATTCACCAACCGGCACTTGATTATCATCTAATAGACATTGATTTGGGTTTTTATAATATAAATATTAACTTACCTATAATAAATGTGTGTGTGTCATAGTCAGAAGTGACATTGAATTGGCTTTGAGATATTAAATTGGCAATTACACTATAGAAAGATAGAAAAAATCGCTGTTGGAAGAAAAATAAATAAATACACACAAACACGGTTCACAAAATTTCTATAATAAAAAATACACACAACAGGACATTGGTTTAGCATACGGACATTTAATAAGCTAAAAATTTTCAATTTTAAAACAATTAATTATAAAAAAATGTATGAGGATATGTCAGAAGCTTCTTCAGAATCGACTATTCCATTTCAAGAAATTCATAGATGAATGCTCTTTCAATACATGGACGAATAAGAGATTCGGTAGATCACGAGTAGGCAATTGAATTTATAGCAATATGCTAACAAATCGAGGTCCCAATATTTCTCTGGTTTTGGCAATATCCAAAGATGAACCAATCCATTCACAAATTATTATTGGGTCTATTAAAAGGAATCATATCAGTCATTTATAACCGAATTGACTGTGAAACTGGATGGCTCTGGATTCATTTTGATCNATTAATGATAATCAATTGTGATTTGGTGTACACCAAACGCCACTGAGAACCGTTTCCTATAATATAACAAAAAAAATCAATAATCTTACATTATAGAAACATACATACTTACTTTGATTTCACGTTCTTATACATCTTATACTATAGAAATGTGAAAAGTGGAAGAAAAATTAAAAACTGCACACAAACACAACACATACTAAAAAACACATACAAACTTTTGATTCATCGAAATGCACCGCTGAGATACGTTTCTATATTAATCCTATTTTAGGCAATTTTTAGATATAAAAGATCGCTGAAAATTTTTTTAAATATATTTTTAATGAAATTTTCAAGAGCAGATGAATTTGGCTCAATGTCTTTTTAATCCAGATTTGCTTTCCTAAAAGAAGCCCTTCACATTGAGCTCAGTAAAAAAATTACAAAAATTAAAAAAATTATTTTATTCATATTCGGCGATTTTTCCCAAAATGTTTTAGAAAAATACATATTTTTGGTGATTGATTTATTTATTTAATTATAATTAAAACATATCTGACTCACATTTTTTCGAAATAATTCCAAAATACTTAAAAATAAATGTCATAAAATTCCTAAAAAAACCCTGAAAATTAATTAAAATAATTTGTAATTATACTGTTGATTAAAAGTAATATTTAAAAACTTGAGTAATGATCTCATATCCATATGGATCAAAATTCAAGTCTTAAAATTTACTTTAAATTTAATATCATGATGAATGAATAAATGTGATGATGATTAAATGAATCGGCAAGAGAAATTGCTCTACACGCCAACCACCACTATAGACAACGTATCTCAGTGGTGTTTGGTGTATTATACAACCATACAAACTCACTTTTATGCCATGCTGATGTTTAGAATTGCAATGAGATACGCTTTACACTATAGAAATCGAAAAGTAGTATAAAAATTAAATACTGCACACAAATACAACACATACTAAAAAAATACATTAAAACTTTGATATATAAAAACTGAGATAAGTTTCTATAATAACCTTATTTCAGACAAGTTTGAGGAGGAATAAAGATTGCTGAATTTTTTTAAATATATTTATGAAGAAATTACATTAAGTTGTTATGAAAATGACGTCATATCATCATAAGATTTATTTCAAAGTTAAAATTAAGTTAATTATTCCTTAGAATTTCAGTCATTTCTATCAAAACTTTCTTTAATTAATTATAATTCCAAAATAAATTTCAAGCATAAAATCCTTAAAAAAAATCTGAAAAAGTAATTGAAAAATATTATAATACAAATGTTGGCTAAAAGTAATATTTAAGAACTTGAATAATGATCTCATAATTATATAAAATCAAAATTCAAGCTTTAAAATTAATTAAATGTAATTAAAAATCTTATTTGAAAGCCATTTCTAAAATGGCTAAAATAAATTCCATAAAATAAAATTCAATAATTGATGTACACACCAACCACGATTATGGAAACCGTATCTCAGCGGTTTCTGGTGTAAGCTTATTACATAGAAACACACAAACTTGCCCGTGTGTTGCATGAAATAACATCATTTAAGATTAAATAATGAGGAAGTAGTAGAAAATATAAATTGAACTGATAAAATTTAGAATTTCATGCAAAAACTCTACTGAATCCAATCCTACGACTCTATTTTGAGAGGTCTTTAGGAATACCAAAAAGTTCATTTAGCTCAATAACTTACAAATGTGGAGAGAGAAATTTAAAAAAACCGATAAAAAACCTTTCAAAACATTATTTTATAAGTATTCACCATTTTTCACAAAATGCACAAATAAAATGAAAATATGTGAAGAATAATTTAAAGAAAGTAAATTAAAGTTAAAATTTATTAATATTTACTTAAAATTTTAAAAAATCCTAAAATCTCCAAATTTGTAGTTTTTGACTAAGAAAAAAAAATGTCAGAAATTTTGAGTAATATGTTGGTTTTACACATACAGATCTGTATTATAGACATTATTATTCTATGAAAACAGTTGTACAACCTTCATATACAAAATAAACGCATGTTTTAAGTTTTTTTAAAAATAAAAATCAAAAATGATAATTTAAAAATAAATATTATTCTTATACTTTAAACCAATGCTTCTCAACTACTTCGTTCCGTGGTTCAACTTTTTATCAACATTTTACATTGCATTCTATCACACTATCATTAGAGAACTAGACAACATTATTCAATATGATGTAAGTAATTATAATAAATACCTGAGAAAATGTGATTGAATTCGTATTAGTAGTAATTATTTATTATTAAACCTTTATTTTTCTATTTTCATTAACTTTTCTTGTATAAAAAATCGTATTCAAATACAATTCACAATATTAATTTATTATCAATTTATTATATCATTATCAATTTAATTATTTACATATTTATGAATTTATATATTTTGTAACATTTAAATTTCACTCTGATCGAACTTCAAATTTCTCAAATTCTGTTCGATCAATAATTTACACACGTAAAAGAAATTTGGAAAGATAAACAGGAAAAAACAAAAATTAAAAAAATAATGTTTGTATCCTTGCCGATTTTTTCAAAATTCTGTGAAATATAGAAATATTTGGAAAATTATATTATTATTCGATATTGGTGTAAGTAATTATGACACAGCTGAATAAGCGTGACTGGATTTAGATAAATAGTACAATATTAGACCTACAATTTTCAATAACTTCATTATGACAGCGAAATAAAAAGCTTATTTTTATTCCTTGTCATTAGACAGATTCGAAATGAATGAAAATTTGTTGAATTTAAGTTTTAATTGCGAATTTTCAAGTAAACTACAATTTTAATTCGAAACATTGATGAAATTAAAAAAAGAGAAAAGCTATATATGAACTTTTTTTTATAAATCTAAACACAGGCAAACATAAAAATTAGAGAAACGTGCAATGGAAAAGAAATTATATTTTTCAACATTGAAATTAGATTCTATTTTGGCACGATAAACAATTCCGTAAGACAAAGTAGCCTATTTATTATATGCGTGATTTACATAATTTTATATTTCACCTACATATTTTGATTTAAACCGATCTTTTTGACCTTTTATTTTTATTCAATAATTTTCCTTGAAATTCCCTTATAATAAACCTAATTTATCACCTATAACCATCTTATCACTTTTCCTTCTTAAACGCCATGTTTCGTTAAGTTTCTGGAAGCCACTTGTCACAGAAAATCAAACAGCAATATAAACAATCTAAACAGTCGACAAGTCGACTTGTATCCACATTTCGCGATCGCGGATCTACAATGCCAAATATCAGTAATCAATCGCATCAGGGTAGCAATAGACATGCGTGTATTCTCTGCTGGCGAGTTTCTGACCACAGAGATGGGATATGGGAAGTAAACTGTATTGGAAGAGGTTTAGTAGGAACAGCATGTGCTGACGGAGTCGTGCGATTATGGAACTCTGATAATGGGCAGTAAGTGGTTATAATGATCATCGAATCCGTCATTTGATTGCCATGCCATTGACAGCTGTTCATTGGTTTACTTAGGGCATTCTGGTTCGGTTAATTCTGTTAGATTTAAAAATGGAATTATGCTTACCGCTTCTGGTGATGGAACTGCTCATTTGGTCAATTTGCCCCCAGATAAAATTTCTGAAGCCCTCTGCTCAAATGAGCCTGGAAAATCCAGTGTTACAGACAGTTTGTATTTATTAATTTTTTTCCTAATTGTTTCCGATGAAATTTCTTTTTTAAAACTGAATTTTTAATTTAATTTCCATAAATGCAAATTTCTTCTTACATAATTTGACGCTCCAAGGAAAACTAAAAATGAGATTTAATATTATACATAAGTTTGTTATATGATATTAAATAAAAATCAATATTGCACATAAAATCTATTCAATATTCCCGATCATACTAAATATTGTTTCTTTATATCATTTTGTATACATTGATATGCATATACAAATTTTATTGGAACCAATTAGGTAACATTATCAGGAATCTAACGGCTTTAACCCTTATCACATATTATACACAATTTTCATAGCCCAGAAAGATAACACAATTTCTTTTACAATAGAATTTAAAAAAAGTAAGTTTTGTTAGAAATTGGCACTCCAATCTAATTGTTTGTATTGTGTTGATGTTAACAGCAATGATAACTTTATCCTTTGCTAAGTATTCTCATTCAGAGCCTGATTTATGAAATATGGATTACAAACAAATACACAAATAATATTTAAATGCAAGCTGAGTGGAACGCAATTAAATACTACATACTGAACCGTGCATAACTATCATGGCTTCCATCCGGTTTTCACATGAGAAATTTACACAAAATATTATGCATAGAATGTGTGATAAACAGAATGCAAATTATTTATTTTATTAAATTGATTTAATTGGCTTATGAATCACATATGATACAAACAATATTCTCGCTATCTTTTATTCGAAATAACATCCAGAAAACAAAACTCATCTATTTATAAGTTACTGAAAACAAAATTCTGCAATAGCGCTGCATTATCAATTTTGATCAATTTTTTAAAAATAAAATTTTATGAAAAAATCAGTTCAATATTTCATTTTATTGAACTTTTATTTCATTATGTATTATAATCATTCAAATTTTATTTAATAATCATTTCTATTCAACATTTTTTATGAATATTAAATTTGATCTCACTTATAAATTGCAATGATTAATTTACTACTGCTTTAATTACTATTAACTTGTTCGGAAATAATGGCCAATTTTAATATCAAATCATTTCAAAAAAAATTGTTTTTACCTATAGAACATTTTTTCATTTGTTTTTATAATTTTTGTATAAATAGTTAAACATACATGGCAATGATTTAATGATAAGATAACGCCAATCAAACATTCTTTTCACGATATATTTTGACAGTTTTCCCGTCATCATCAGGTGGGATATAATAACTATACAAATTAAGGATTTTAAACAAATTTATTAATTATATAAAAAAAATTTTATTTAATAAAAACATTTAATTATTTTTAAAAAATTATAATTATTAATATATTATTTTTTAAAATTTTAGCATTCAAAATTTAATTTAATAATTTAAATATTTCATTAATTATTTAATTTAATACAACAATCAATATATACAATATACAAAAAAAAATTCGAAAAGTTTAGAAATTAGTCATATACCATAATGATAGAGTCATGACGTACTATTATAGTTGAAAACGATGAATTGCAAAGTTTAGGTAAAGAAAATACGCAACAAATAGTACAGGAAATGGCACAAAAATTGGATGTTGGTGTTTATACAGTTTCTGTACATTCAAAGCAAATTGGAAATGTGCAAAATTTGACAATTGGATTCCTAAAGAACTTAATGACAACGAAAAAAATTGTCTATTCGAAGAGTGCTCTTCTTTCCTGCTGCATAATTTTGTAATGATCGTTTCTTATTGTGATCCTTTATGAAATGGATTCTCATTGATAGCCGCAAACGATCTGCGCAATGAATTAATTACTATAAAGCACTCAAGAACTTTACTCAATCCAAATTGCATCCAATTAAGTGGATAGTTATTGTATGGTGGTCTATGGCCAATGTGGTTCATTGTAATTTTCCAGATTAAAGTCAATCTCCCACTGCCAGTTGACTTAACTCGCCTTGCTTCACGAAAACTACCTAACCACATATTAGTTAATTAACCATTCAAAAAATTAACGAGTTAAGCATCGAAACATTACCAAATTTGTTTTCAACTGTTTTTCCCAAATTTTCAAGCACTTTGATAACTTTTTAAAAATTCAATAACAGAAAAGCAGTCAAAAATGCCTTTTAAAATTCTTGGATTCTAATTCGCTAGACTTTTAGTCGATGGACATCAACATGCTTGTAATTCATTGAAATAAATATTTCTTTTTTTGATTAAGTTATGCTTAATTGATCTTGAACATAAAAATCGGACATTATTTTCAGTACTTAATAAAAATTTAATTTTGGTTGAATACCCATTTCATATAATTTTCGTTCTCAGAATTGATAGTTTAATTTATTTAATATATATAGATTTTTTCAAACAAATTTTTTATGAAAAGTCAAGATTTTTATTAAAAATTAAAGTGCAATGTAAACAAATTTCCAAAGGACTTATTATTTTATTTTATAGTTAAATGTTCTTGAATTTCGTTCAAATTCCTAAAACGTGAATCAAAAGTGTCTTCTTTTTGTTCTAAGGCAATACGTATTGTCTTCGCCGAATCTCTCACTTCAGAAGTAGATATTTAGGTTAGGGTTAGGATTAGTGTTTAATCCCAAACTTTGCATCTACATCCTTGATTTTTTTCTCCTTTCTCGACATCCTTAATTGCCTTTAATTTTTCTTTTAAAATCAAACTTATATTTACCGCGTAAAGTTTCCATTTTTTGGAATTTATTTTACTTCAAAAAGTTATTTTGATCAAAAAATGATACTTATTCAAAAGGAATATTGATATTTTTATTTAAAAAAATCTAGTTATAGAAATAACATTCATTTTAAAAGTCTGATTAAACAGAATAAAATGTACTGAAATTTAAGGTCGGTGCAATAAAATCTAATTATGGTGAAAATCGAATTAAGTATAAATCTAATTAAAGAGAAATAATTTAAATTTAATTATTTCTTTATTGAATTTTTATTTTATTATTATAATAATTCAATTAAACTTTATTTTGAAAATATTTATTTGTATTCAATATTTATATTTTACCGACAAATTATAAGTAAAATACTAGGTTACTTTTATTTTTGACCATCTTATTAATATATGATGAGTGTACATGATTTATATATAACGATTACTTCGGCTATAACTGGATTAACTGAAAACACGAAAATTTTGTGAAAACTTGAATTTTTATTTCTATGTCCTTAGGTGGAAAAATAGTTACAGTAATTGTTGGTTAAAATGGAGCCATGATCTATTCAAGTCATAGGACATAAATTTGGTAGATTATTTCAGCACAATTAATCAATGTGTATGTGATAATGCAGTGTTACATCTATTTAGAGGGTTACAATGATAGGAAGCATACAATCATTTTGTCAAATTATTGGTCTTGCTTTTTCTTATTTCCTTTCAAATATTTTCAATACGTTCGACAATATATCGTAAAAAAGAAGTATTAAAAGAGATTTGACAAAAATTCAAACAAAAGGTTACTGAAAATCCAAAATCGATTTTAGTAACTAATATTATATTATTTTTAAAACTAAATTCATGGTTATTTGCCAAAAAGTTAGAATTTTTACTAAAATGTTAACAATAAGGCCTTAATTTAATTTCTTTATAGCACATGCAAACTAAGAAAAATGCCCGAAATACAAATATTTTTGCATTAATCTCTGAATTTCTGTAATAGCAATTGATTGTATTAGGAAATATCTTATAATCTTGCATGTGAACTAATGCTCATATAAACATAGGCTATATTTGTGTAATGTATGTGACACATTTGTGTCTCGGGAGCAACGGAAAGCAAGCATGTTGTCAACGAACATTGTGTCGATCAAATGTGAGTCTTTCTACAAACATCTTCTTTTAAGATAGTCATATAAAACTCAGAAAAGATTTATTAACTATGTGTTTGGACACCTTATTAATTGAATTAATTTAAAAATTTATCGAAGGCGCCTCATGATCTTAATTGCCAAAATTTAATGTTGATTTTTTCAATTTGAAAGGTTCCTAGAATTAATTATCCCTTTAAAATTAGGATTTTAATCAACACCTTTTTACGCAGTATTTTAGAAAGTCTCGATAATAACATTCGTAACAGTACGGTGTTGTTGGAATGATGCCATTATAGTAACCTTAAATTATAATATATTTCAATTTATAACAGCCAGATAAATGGGAAGCATTGTCATAGTAATATCACGATTAAAGATCTTCATTGCATTAACTATCACGAAGTACTAATTTGATTGAAATCATAAGAAATAGTTTTTGTTTCAACAATACCGATTTTGTCAAGTGTTTTTGAATATTCCGTATTGAAATTGTTCACGTTTCTACAAATTAGGCACCGGTCATGTTGATGATGATGTAATAGTCGATGATACAAAAAGAAATATTACCAGCCCGATAGAAGATGGGGCTGAATCAAATCCGGTTGAAAGTTAGTAGTCAACTAAGTGTTGTAATGGATTACTTTATCGCAATGCTTAGACATACCGTTGGTACTCCGTAATCCAAATTCTATGTATCAGACTGCTTCTCTTTATTCGTCATTTGGTTCGTATACATATAAGGATTCCGCTCCGCTTTCGGCAGCAGACTTTTTGTTAAACCGCGATCAAATAGTCACAGCTAGTTGGGATCGGTTAGGTCGAATCTATGACATAGCAACAGGCAGTGAAGTAGCTAGTCTAACAGGACATGATCTCCCTTTAACTGACGTTCGAACTAATCCTGTTGCCGATCATGCATTGGCAGTTACAGCATCAAGAGATTGCACTTTCCGATTATGGGATTTCAGGTGCAGTACTACCGAAGTGCATGTTCAACAGGGTCACAATGGGTAGCTTATTATTTGTTTATTAAATAATTGTCTATCACATTTTATTCTCAATATCTGTTACCAAATTAATTTGTTATTAATTATTTATTATTAATTTTTATTTGTTTTTTGTTCATAATTATTCGTTACTAATTTTTTTCATCTATTTTTTTATTAATTATTAAATTTTTGCTTATTATTATTATTATTATTATTATTATTATTATTATTATTATTATTATTATTATTATTATTATTATTATTATTATTATTATTATTATTATTATTCATATATTATGGTACCCCGTCAAAAGGGCCCCGCCAATAGGACCGCGTAGATAGAAAATTGAATTGGATCTTAATGAATGGTGATAATACTCAGCTTTATAACTACGTATTATTAGGCATTTCGTACTTTTGCAGGATCATTATCACTAATGAAAGGTTAAAATAATGTAGTGTAAGAAATAATAATAAAATAATGACGTTTCGTAATAATAATAATAAGTAGCCTATAGCTTAATGCCCGTTTCGTCGTCGAGAAGACAACATCCGGGGCTTCCCAAGGCTAAAAACATCACAACATAGCTCCGTTCAAGGAATGTGGTGATGATCGAAACCTAGGAGAATTCAGTAGGGCCGTTTTGTCTCGGGCCCTTTTGATGGGTCACCATATATTATTTATTATATTATTATTATAATTGATATTTTTTATTTACTCTTAATAATGACGTTATGAATAGTAAATTAAATATTTCGAAGAATTTATTTTATTTAATATTTGAAATTAATAAAATTAATTGATTAATTAATACATAGATAAATTTTATTTAACTCATGTCAAGCATAAGGAAATTTATGTTTTGAAAATGCATTTCGAATATGGTGGAGTTCTTTTCGGTTGTTTCCAATAAATTTATGGCATAAATAATTTATTTTAGGGAATTTTCTAAGTAGTTTGATAAAAATGAAAATTCGTTTATATGACGCCTGATATTCATTATTGTAATCTATATTGTTTGCTCTTGTTAGATGCTGTTTGGGATATGTCAATGGTAGGAAATGATAATAAAATCAGTAATGATTGGCAGCATAAAGCGAATTTGCAATTAAATATGAACAAAGAAACAATAAAAATAGATTAAAAGCAATTTCAAGATATTGGAAAAGAATTAATATTTAATAGTTGAATAAACTAGCAATTAAATTCCCATAGTTTGGTAGGTTACACACTTCGTATTTCATTTACACGAAGTTAAAGATCAGAGACGTTTACTTGTTCATTTATATAGAACCCCATAAAAATTCTTGACATTTCATGGTCTATATAGTGATTGCAATTAATCTCTAAGCACTATCATTTCAATCTATCTATCAATCTAGTTGTGTATTAGATTATTAATTCGAATGGAATTTAATCTGATAAAATAATAATTAGTGTCTACTAAATGCTGATAGTTCTACCAGAATCTAGACTAATAATTTGGCCTATAAATTATTTGCCGCGAGAATTGTGAATTGAGCTCTTGATTTCCTTTGAGATTAATTTTTCAATTTCTTTACCTATCAGGCTTTTCTTCAATTAATTAATCATTTAACTATTTTCTGTATTTTACACTTCCTGTACTTTTGAACAAATTATTCACTTTTCTAGAATTTCAATATCATTCAGCGGCGACGCTCTAGTGTATGTCGCCCAAAATTTTAAATTAATTTAAAATTAAATTAATATATTTAAATGAAATATAAGTAAATACGTTTATTAAAAATTTATTCATCGAAACTATACTTCGAAGCAACCAAGCGCCAGAATATAATCAAAATATCTTCTTCATCAACATTTTGTCTTGAAAGCCACAATCGAAAATCAAGAAAATTAATCTTTTGTTCAACATTGATTCCTCGCCTTTTCCTCATGTCAACCTTAATATTTCCCCACCATCCTTCCATTTTATTGGTATGGACACCGGTTACTGGATCTTTGAACCAGAGTTTATGATTAACAGATAAGTGGATATAATTTTGATTTCTTAAATGTTCCAGGTTATAAGTTTCTGTCCAATACGCGGGCCACCTGTCGCTGTAAATAATACTGCCCGGTTTAATAAAACTTCTCAATCAAAGCAGTTAGATTTCTCGGTTTCTCTCAAGAACAATTTGTCCAAACAATTTTTTTTTGCCACGTTCGGTTCCTCCAAATAACCATATTTCGGGATATCTTCTTCCGCGATAATATTTCCATTTCTTTGAAATCAAAGTTTTCATCAATTTCAACTATCACACCTTCTCCCCCGATCATTCTTCATCATCCGACATTCCGAGTAAAGATTCCGAGCACACCTCACATAGGAAAATTATTTCCAATCAGAAATTGTTTGGTTAGCCATACAATCATCGACTGTATCCTGTTCGTGGGAATGTCTTGCAGCCAAAATACGTAAATAACACCAGTTTTTAAGGGGCATTCTGCTTTTTTCGAAAAAACCTTCCTTTTCGAATAGAAACCATGACCACATTTCCTCGGGCATTGAAATACAAAACCGTCACTTGTTTGTGCCTTTTTAATTAAGGACATGTTGCGTCCACAGTGACAAATTTTTGTAGAAGAAATCAGGTGATGCGTTTGTAGATAATCGAATTAAAAGCTCATTGTCATTTATAATTGTGAATAACTCAAAAATATCAGTAACTTTCATGGTGGGTATGTTTAAAAGTGTATACATATCAATTTATTTATTGAGTTATTGAGTTTAAAATAATTTAAAATTTTGGGCGGACATACACTAGAGCGT